>LPNX010776612.1:204014-218241 GCA_001517045.1 Pseudotsuga menziesii
TATGTAAAAGGGTGACTAAGCCTTTTTTCTAGGCCCTATATTTTTGATTTATTACTCATAAAGTCAGGCTTAAGGGGGGGTGTTAGAATAATCAAACCCATAGTATTACCCACTTAGACATTAATTCATTTATTTTTGTCTTATTTGCCTAGCTCATGAGTCCCACCATGTGCAAGTTGCTAATTGCCTATCCATAGAGGTCAAACTTGCCATCCTTGAATCATGTAGCACTTGGGAAATCCTTAGGAATCAAATCTTCTTTATTCCTGACCTCCTAGGTGCCCTTCTACTTTTTCTGCTTTATTGCCTTCTTTTTTAGTGTTTTAAGGCACATAGGAAAGCAAGACTAGGTGAGGTGAACTTGTTTTTTTCCCCTTTCATCCTCCACTCTTTCCTCCATGAAAAAGAATGTATGAGCTGCCATTCCATCACTCATTAGCCTGCCCATGTGCCCTTGCCAATTCATGAGCCTCATGACAGATTTGGGATTAGCCTTTTACACCTATGGAGGATTTGCCTATTTTGGGTAAGCATGCTTTATGCTAGTTTTGGATGCCTCCTTATGCATTCGATCTCTTGATGTATTATATATATTTAGTAACCTATGTTATTACAGGGTTGGCTATTGTACACTCAGTTAATATAATTTTGTGTTACAGCTCCATATTCAGTCTCCATTGTTAGCAATTTTGCATGATCAATTGATAATTGTTGTGGGTAAAATTAATCTATTGCTGGCCTGAATTTCTATAGCATGTACAACCACAAGCATTCTCAAACATGAGATGACAACCTTCCATACATACAACACAGCTACAATCGTTCTCAACAAAGCTCTATGGGAAAGAGTCCATTTGAGATCTGTTACGAATTTCAACCCTCAGCGCCTATGGAATTAATCAGTTCCTCAACACAGTCAAACGATACCGACTTTGAAGTATGAGAAGTGGAGAAATCATTGAAGTTCATAGATCAAATCTACAACATTTAGAAGCAAGCGTAAGAGATGTTGTAATGAGCAAACGAAAAATCTAAGGCCCGACATGACAAGCATCATATTCCTTATTCATTCCAAATTGGGGATCACTTCTTGTTACATGTAAAGAAGGAGTGCTTCACTGGTCCATACATAAATATGAAACCTCTATGATATGGTCCATACAATATCCTTGAACAGATTGGAGAAAATGTGTTTTAGCTCCACATTCCTACATTCCTTGGCATACATCCAATTTTCAAAGCAGATCTACTTCAACCATACCATGTAGCATTGTTGGAATAAAACGAATTGCCTATAGTAGAACCTGAATACATCCATCCATATGTTCAAGAACCTCTTCTTTCTGACACCAATGTGGGATGATGCATACACCATATAAGGACAAACTCCATTCCCTTGTTTCAAGTAGCTAAAGCTACACAAATCCCCGTGCAAGGAAAATGGTACTCTGCTAATGATGTCACCAACAAGTTTCCTCACTTGAATGAATACAAAATGGAGACCATTGTTTCTTAAGTAAGGAGGAATGATCCAACCAGCAACCAACAGTTTTTCCTTTAACAGGTTTTCCTTCGACAAGTTTGCCTTTGATAGGTCCGCCTCGATAGATTTTCCTTCAACAGGTTCGCCTTCGACAGGTTCTCCTTTAACAGGTTTGCCTCAATTATTTTTTCTTCAATAATTTCTCCTTCAACAAGTTTACCTCCATCTATAGGTCCACATCGACATACAACATACTAACATGCTCTGCGACGGTTCAATTTTTGAACTGTTATAACTTCTTTTGTAACTGAACGTAGAGGGTAGTCACACAAGCATCTCAACATACTATTTAATCATGCACATTATGTAATAAATACATCCATGTGATTCCTCCATCTTATTAAATTTAGCAGATAGATCTGTGGAGAAACACACAACTCACAAGATAGATCACACAATTTACTCAGTTATTGAAGAATGAAACAGTGCAAAAATGGCTTGCAGCTGTGAATGATTTTCATTAATGAAAGAGTAATTAGATAATGATTACAATGAAATACAATGGCTTTAATAGCCACATGCAATTTGAATCCACATGAGGAAATTTGAATTGATTAGACTCTACTTGACTGTAGGTAACTAAGACCTTGTAGTTAACTAACCTTGTCTAAACCATAACCAGAGTTCATAGAAGTTCTAAAACATAAATCAAGTGTAACATTCAGTGTTGACTAAGGATAACTGACTATGGTAGGTGAGAAATGTGCCCCTCCTGAGTGCAGCCATGTAAACCTAGTGCTAACTAAATGTAGAGGACTAGAACTGAATGCAACTGACTCCTAACTTAGCTTGACTAGTCATCAACTGAATCAAACTGACCTTGGTTGGTTTCGGCACTCCCAGTGGCTCCTAAATTGTAGGGATTGGTCTAGGAGGCTCCTAAACTGATGCAATAAAGTGCAACCAGTGGTAGTAGGCCTCAATTAGTGTTCCACATGTTGATGTATTTGTAACTTTAGAATGTATTCTCTTGTATATTTCATGTATTGTACCCCGATGCTTATTCTAGGAGATATCTGTAATGTAACTGAGTCATGTCATGCCCCGATGTTCTGATTGGGAGATTCAATAATGTAACAAGTCATGTAAATTCATTGAGTTTAACCCTCCATTGTAAGTCGAGGCAATAGTCCCCACAGTTGTGTCAAGGTTAACCCTCCTTGTTTATCGGAGGGCAAAGTCCCCACAGTTGTGGGGCACTAGGGTTATTAGACTCTGCTAGAGATGTCGGCTCTAGTAATTAATTGTTAAGTGGGGCTGACATGTTAAATTGGAAATCAAGTGAATGAAAGAATATAAATAGAGAGTGAGACTCTCTATTTATCACACACACACTCACTCATTGGGGCACATGAGTGAGAGAGAAGTAGCTCTCTCAAGTGAGAGAGAGAGAGAGAAGTTGTGGAGATCATCTTTATGTTTTCAAGTTTTACTACTGCTATTGGTGCTCATTCTATCTCTAAGGAAGTTGCATGGTTTTCTCCTTTATGGTTTCCCCGAGGAAAATTATTTATATCTATTGTCTCTTGTGTTTTATTGTTGTGCATGTTATTCTCTCAGATAAGATCCTAAGATCATAATGCTAGTTTGAATGATAAAAATCTAACATGGTATCAAAGCTAACCTAAGAAGAAGACATTGTGCAGCTACAGAAGCTAGGGATTCTTAATTTTTGGGTCTCTCTCCACAATCCATCATCAAAAGTATGCTAGGATGATTCTCCATTGAAGGGTGCATCGTTTTGTTGAAGTAGAATTCGATTCCGGACATTTCCAGTTTTTTGGTGCAAGAAATTAGGGCTTCTTACAGAAGAGGAATTTTTGAGTGAACCTAGCATAGGATTCCTCTCCTCGTCAAAACCGATGTTTAGAGACCTGGGTCAAGATTTTTGGTTGGGTGAAACTCCAGGAAAGTCAAACCCTAGTTTGACCCCAGGCTGGAAAAACCGTAAAATACTAAAACGGATAAGTTTTTGTACATTCTCTATATATTGGGATTGGAGAAGGCTCAGGAGCTGAAAATTTCACTGGCTGAATATAAAATCTTGATTTACATTGTTTCCAAAATTTAGCCTGAGATTCGATATATCCTAGGAAATATGATCCCTCCAAGTTAGGGTTCCAGCCTCTTCCAAGATTAATCCCTAAATAGGGTACCTAGGGATAATTGCCATATATCAGGCTAAAAAGGTCCAAATAAAATTGCAGAAGATGTTCCAAACATCGTATAGACCTTAATTTTTGTGGTCATATTTTTTGACCCAAAAGATAAAATAGTGACACGTGAAGTCCGTACAACTTTGCTATGCTGAACAGTCCTAAAACAAGTCACCTTGGGAAAACGATCATAAGTCCCAATTGGTGAAACCAATTCTGATGAAACATATGGTGTTGGAATAGGAATAGGTGAGGATACCTCAGTGCAAATTTTTAGACATAGAGGAGTAGTAATTTCAGATATATCACAGAAACGGTATCAGGCATTTCTACACAAGAAATTGGAAAACTAGGGCTTCCTGTTCCGGGAGCTTTCCTCCACTATTTTTAGAAAATGAGTACATTGGAAAGCTCACCTTGAAGAGATATATATTTATATCCAATCATATATGAAATATTCCAAGTTATGAAAATTAGGGTTTCTCTGACAAACCCTAGATCATCCAACTTCAGAACCAGGACGGACACCTCAAATCGGTAAGATCTAATCTTTTGCTATTTTCATTTGAGGTTCTCATTTCAAAGTGATGTATGACATTAGCTTGATGAAAAGATTGGTGAAGTTGAAAAATTCCAAACATGGAATTATATGATCTCTCTGAAGAAAATGAATTGGACACCTACATAAGTAGAGAGGTTCCAATTCTAGAGGGAGATGAGGCTAAAAGCCTTACACAATAAGAACTTGGTCAAGGTCAAGAAGATCATTACTGATTCAATTATGGATCACCTTATACCATAAGTTCCTTCCCTATAGACACCTAAAGAGAAGAGAATATGGGAGCAAATGAAGATCAAGCTCTCACCATCCAAAGAAGATCCCTCAAGAGATGAGGAATACGAAGGACTCAACCCTTGAAGAAACTCTTATCCATCTTAGCATTTGGATAAGAAACGATGCTATTATGAATGAAGAAGATGATGAAGATGAAGGATCAAGAAGGAGTCTACCCATGAAAAAAAAAAGATAAGTAGTCAATTGCCATTTCATGATATTGTTTTGTTATCGATTTGTTTATATTCAGTTAATGTACTATGCATGATAGAATGTTTGCATTAATGACAGTATACTACTAATATGCATGTGATGGGTAAGTATCTCATGGTGCTATACAACTCTCCATTGCTACTTATCTAGAATGAAACCTCTTTTCTGACATATTGGATTAGTGCGCAATCTCAATGTTGTCCTGGTAGAGATGGAAGGCATCTAGAAAAGTTTTTGTGAGATATGGATAAATGTTGTATTGGATAAAATAGTTGCATGATCATATATCTTGATGCAAAATATTTTTTCATTATGAATATACCTTATGAAATGTTTCTAACCATACAACTAATGCATTTGAATTATAGGAAAGATCGCGTACATAATCACCTACAAGAAGGATGAGACTTGTTTCAAAGAACAAGTAACGATAGTTCAAGATGAAGAATAATATGATGAATGCAGCGACATCATTGATGTAGAACCTTCTAGCCATGAAGAAGTAACTAAGAATAAAGGGAAGACTAGTTCAAGAAGAATGATGTCTAGGATGCAGTATCGATACATGATGGGAAATTTGTAGTTCCATCATACAGTAGATGGAAACATCGTGGGATACAAGGCAAGATTCGTAGCACCAGACATAGACTACGAAGAGATATTTGCAGCCACTAGAAATACACATGATAGGAAGAATCATGTGTGCAAATGAAATAAGGCCTTGTACGACCTCAGAAGACACCCATGGGATAACACATACATGAGGATCTTGATGAAGATATGAACCTTTGCTACAAGGTTGAACATGAAATTCTATAGAGGATGACAAGCTCACAGATGGGTGTGAGAAGAACTTTTGAAAAAGTTCAAGATACAATATCATGGTATTTAGTGATCCTAGATGGATACATAAAATGTTAGTAGTAGAGGAAGCTACTTGTCACTCCGATACAAAATGTTTCAGTGCATAGAGTATGAAAGAGAGAGGGAGAATGATGCTCCGCTTTAGAGGGAGTGACTGTAGAAGATGTTGAGGTTCAACATGGTATGATAGGATGGATAAATTACTGATGACTCTAGGCTTTACTTGGAGTAAAGAAGATTCCAACTTGTGCTTCAATGTTGAAGGTGGAAGACAAGTGATGATTTTGTTATATGTCAATGACTTGTTCCTGACAGAAAAGAGGAACTCATTAAATTTGCAAGAAGAAGACTTGTTGCCGAGTTCAAGATAAAGGACTTGGGGATGATGCACTACGTTCTAGGCATGGAGGTGTGGAAAAGGGAAGTATTTAGTAGAGATCCTAAAGAGTTTTAGGATCATGGACTGCAAAGCTATGACCACACCTATGGCATCGAACCTGAAGCTATTGAGTGTTGCTCCATCAGAGTCAGTTGATGCCACGATGTATTGTCAGATGATTCATTCCTTGATGTACCTGACAATAAAAGACCAGATATTTGATTTGTCATGAACACATTGAGACATGTTCACCTGATGGTTACAAAGCATGCAGTGAGGTACCTGAAGGATACAGTTGATTATGGGCTCAAGTATGAGCATAATCAAAAGATTAACCTGGAAGGTTATGTGGATTTGTATTGGGAAGGCAGTGCCATTGATAGGAAGATCACTTCAAGGTGCTACTTTATTATGATATCAAATATCATTATATCAGGGATATGGTGCATAGAGCAGCAGTGAAGCTCCAGTATGTTGTGACAGACGAATAGATAGCTAATGTGTTGATGAAGCCATTGGCCAGAGTGAAGTTTCAATACTTTAGAAAGAAGCTTGGTGTTCTCTAGATCGAGGTTCCCTCCAAGGGGAAATGATGAGACCTAGAGCCATTCTTACATGGTGATAGGTTTAGGTTCCTTCCATGGTCAAATGTAAGGGTGGAGCCATTCTGTCATGGTTAGAGGATTTGGTTCCTTCCATGTCATATGTGAGTGCCGATCCATTCTGATGTGACTGTAGGATTGGTTCCTACATGATCATATATAAGTGTTGGATGCCATTCTTAGAATGGAGGCACCTAGTCAGTTACCAGGAATACTCAGCTTGGTGTTGAGTTGCCATTCTCTAGGAGAATGGAGGCACCTAGTCAGTTAACAGGAATAATCAGTCTGGGACTAAGGGCCTTTCTGATATGACTATGGTATGTAATCTTACATGATCAGATATGAGTGCATGGCCATTCTGATGTGATTGAGGGATGTGTTCCCACTTGATCAGATATAATTACTGATGCCACATATAGTTTGAAAAACAAATAGCTCTATGATACCACATCTACTTTGAAAAAGGACTAGCTCTGTGATGACACATCCAATATGAAAAAGGACTGGCTTTGTGTAGATGCCACATCTAGTTTGAAAAAGGACTAGCTCTGTGATGACACATCCAGTATGAAAAAGGACTGGCTCTGTTTACATGCCACATCTATTTTGAAAAAGGACTAGCTCTGTGATGCCACATCTATTTTGAAAAAGGACTAGCTCTGTGATTCCACATCTAGTATGAAAAAGGACTAGCTCTGTGTAGATGCCACATCTAGTTTGAAAAAGGAATAGTTCTGTGATGCCACATCTAGTATGAAAAAGGACTAGCTTTGTGATGGCACATCTAGTATGACAAAGGACTAGCTCTGTGTTGGTGCCACATCCAACATGAAAAGGGATGGCTCTATGATGATACATCCAGCATGAAAAAGGGTTGGCTCTGTAGAAGACTACATCCAGTATGAAAAAGGACTAGATTTGTAGATATCCATGCAGCTTGAAAAAGGGCTGGCTCTATCGATGAAGACCTACATGAAGGGTAGGCCTACAACTAGCATGGAAAAGGGCTAGCTCTGTAGAACTTCTTGTGACAAGAAGAATGAAGATATAGCACCATTTGATTGAGATAGCAGAAGTAGTAATGATGATGATGATTTAGTGATGATCTAGATCAAGTGATGATCTAGACTTGATGCTAATCTAGCAGTGATGATCCAGATCAAGTGATGATCCAGTAGTGACAATCGAGATCAAGTGATGATCTAGACTTGATGATGATCCAGCAGTGATGATCTAGATCAAGTGATGATCTAGACTTGATGATGATCTAGCAATGACGATGTAGATCCAGTGATGATCCAGACTTGATGAAGATGACTTGACAATGGAGATGAATTGAAGATGAATATGACTTGAAGATGAAGATTACTTGAAGACGAAGATGACTTGATGATGATCCAAATGATACAGAGAAGAAGACTTGTGCTGATAAATTGTGTCAAGAGAATACCTTCCTAGTTAAGAGGGATTGTTGATTTATTTGTAACTTCGGAATGTATTCCCTTGTATATTTCATGTATTGTACCCTGATGTTTATTCTGGGAAGTATTTGTAATGTAATTGAGTCATGTCATGCCCGAATTTTTGGATTGAGAGATTCAATAATGTAACAAGTCATGTAAAGTCATTGAGGTTAACCCTCCATTGTAAGTTTGAGCAATAGTCCCCAAAGTTGTGTCAAGGTTAACCCTCCTTGTTGATCGGAGGGAAAAATACCCACAGTTGTGGGGCAATAGGGTTATTAGACTCTCCTAGAGATGTCAGCTCTAATAAGTAATTGTTAAGTGGGGCCTACATGTTAAAGTGGATGTCAAGTGAACGAAAGAATATAAATAGAGAGTGAGCCTCTCTATTTATCACACACACACTCACTCATTGGGGCGCATGAGTGAGAGAGAAGTAGTTGTCTCAAGTGAGAGAGAGAGAGAGAAGCTGTGGGGATCATCTTTATGTTTTTGGGTTTTACTTCTGCTATTGGTGCTCATTCTATCTCTGAGGAAGTCGCGGGGTTTTCTCCTTTATGGTTTCCCCGAGGAAAATTCTTTGTGTCTCTTGTCTCTTGTGTTTTATTGTTGTGCATGTTGTTCTCTCATATAAGATCCTAAGATCACAATGCTAGTTTGAATGATAAAAATATAACACCCCACACTTTAGTAATTGAAACATGTGCCCCAATTAGGCCAGGTGGACTCAATGGTGCTAGTGACTAAAAATAAACTGGATGGACTCCCAATTTAGACATGACTCCTGATTTAGATATGACCAAATTGGACAAGGGAGGACTAATAATCCTAACACCCCCCCTGAATGCTAACTTGGGAAATATTTAGGCCCTAGTAACTAATACCATAGGTCACCCATTACATCAATTAAATTAAAGTAACTTCTCAAAAACAAGGTGCTGGGGAAAAACCACATGGGAAAAAATCCCCCCCTCTAATTAAGCAGGTAGAATCAAGATCAATCTAGTTCTTCTGTGCACAGGTATCCTGGGTCCTGGCATGTGAAACTCTCCATAATTATGTCTATAGGAATCTTCCTCTTTGGAAGAAGAATGCTATGCTCAACTAAATCAGAAATATAGATAGCTGCCGGATGAAGACTAGACCCATGTAGAGCAACTGAACTCAATTAAGTGAGAAAAGGTTCCTGAGGATTCAGAACATGTGAGGAACACTCAATAAACTGATATTTTGCAGCCATGAATAGAAAACCATTAGTCGTAAGAATAGACTCAAGTGTTAGGAGCAAGTGTCCATGCAGATGCAGAAAATCTTCCTCTTCACCAGTTCTGTGAGGAGATGAGGATGTGATCAATGGTAGAGAAGCATTGGGACTGTTGAGAGAGAATGATTGAGCTCAATAGTATTATATAGCTTCTGAAATAGCTAATTAAGTACATAATAAAATATCAGCAACCTCATATGAGGAAACTAACACCAAATCCCCATCAGCAATTTTGAAGAGAAAGTGCGATACTTGATTTTTCACGCCGGAATTGGTGAGAGAAGCTACAAGCATGACTGAAATATATTGGATTTTAAAATATGAACCAAATAATATCATATCAGAAATTAAATCAGATTTAAATAGGTTCACAACATATCCAAAACTGTGAAATCAAATCAAATCCCCAGCAGCAGTTTTGTAGGAGACTTGTGGTACTTGTTTCTTCACATCGTTGATGAGAACAGCTACAAGCATTATTGAAATATTATGAATTTGATATATTAAACCAAGAAATATCAGATAATATCTAAATAATATCATATCATATCCAATAATTTTAATATCAGATTCAAATAAATGGTTAACCGAGACGGTGGATGCACAACTTTCTTCTTCTTCAAAATTCTGAATGTTGGTGCATGCAATTCTGCAGGAATTTGCTGGAAAATATAGATCATGGGGAGCAAATGGATCACTCTGGTAATATGAAATTTCTTCCAAAATATATAAGGTATCACATATTTTCACACCATCGACAACATTAGAGGGATAAAAATCAAATTTCTCTTCACTTTCGAAAGCAATTACAGGTAAATTTTGCACAGAATTCAAAGGAAAATCACCAGTGAATGTTTGCATGGAAGTGCATCATGTTTTTATTCAATATCAGAGATTTGAATTTGTTCTTATGTTTCATCCATATGAGGAGATGAGATATCATAGATCTCATAAACTTCTAGAGCATCAGGAGAAGGAGTAACTGCAAGGAGACTGTCTTCAGTTCGAATTGACTGTGTATAAGATTATGCTTCTTCTTCATTTTGAACAACTTCATCAGAGAGAGTGGAGGCTAATAATTTTGTATCAAGAGTGATTATGGTGCTGGATATTCTCTCCAAAGTGCTATTATGATCCTCATCAATCAATCCAAAGGTTCTTTCCAATCTTGTCCAGAGTTCCTTCGGGTCTTCAATAGATCTACTGAGGTAGCGCAAGCTAGGAGAAAGACCTAGTGCTATTCTTCCAAAATCTCCATCACATTTATCCAGCCATTCGTTCTCACTAAAACACTCGTCATAGAGTCCAATAGACACCCCATAGAGACCTCGTCTCATCAAAGATGAAATCATCTTCTTCTTCCATTCTAAATAGTTTGTGGATAGGGTGAGAAGAGGAATTGATGAATCCATTCGAAGTTGTACCTACAAAAACACAAAAGGGGCATCATTAGGTCGGCAGGCTGCACATTTTAGGTTTTCATCACACTCAACATAGTTGATCAAGCAAGCTTGATCAACAATTCCTTAACTTGGGGTATTAAGTGGTAAACCTTCTACTTCTGGTGTAGAGCTAGAACGAAGCAATTTTGCTCAAAAATGATCCAGTAGGAGATCTGAGGAGGAGAATTGCCTTGTCCATTGAGGCTCTAATACCATATTAAATTCAGGACATATGTAACGAACATAAAATATATAAATATTAAAAATAATATTAATAGATAATTATTAATTAATAATTAATAATTATCAAATAGTCATGACTGTAGGTTGGAAAGTCACGAATGGACATATATAAGTCCGACCAATATCAAAAAGGTGCGTAATAATTGATACTAAAAAGTAAGTGAGATTGAACTTAGGTGGGGAAGTCAAAGGAAAAACAAAATCGAAGATCATCATCATCTAGTGTGGAAGAAATCAGATATCATGGAATCTGGTTTGCAAGCACAAATAGAGAAATTAGAAGCCAAATTAAAGCACTATCGAAGAGACAATGAAGAATTACGGGACAAAAATACGAAATCGGAAATGTTGATTAAAGCGAATATTTATTCGCTTGTAGAAATAATATTACCAGAAAACTTGGTAAATGAGATAAGCCATAACAATATATAAATTGATGATAGAATGGATATGATACATTTACAATGGTCGGACTTATATATGTCCATTCGTGACTTTCCAACCTACAGTCATGAATCTTTGATAATTATTAATTATTAATTAATAATTATCTATTAATATTATTTTTAATATTTATATATTTTATGTTCGTTACATTGCCTTCCCCTTAAGGCAATCTTTGTCCTCAAAGATGTATTTGACATTTATGTCTGATTTATTTTAACTTGTCATCTCAGAATTCTTTCCATTTTGTATTTGCGACATTTGAGGAGATGAGCCGATACGAATTACGGATTCCTCAAGAGAATTGTCGCATAGCATCTCCTATGGTCCATCCTAGATCTATTTTTATCGGAGCTTTGAGATCTTTTTGTGGAACGATCTATCTCGATTGTTGCTTAGTATGTCGATATTTTCGCATATCCACATAAGTCTTCTGTGAATATTCATTTTGACCCTGTCGTTGGTCAAAATGACGATTATAATTAGGATGTCTGTAAGGTATAGGTTTCATTTGTTCTTCTTTCCTTTGGATTGTGAAAAGGACTGTCTTCACTTCTTCGATTTGATTTTTGGATGTATTTTCGTAGATTGTGTTTCTTGCTTCTCTAGTAGATTGTTCATGAATTGGAATTCTTTTGATTATTTCCTCTTGCGATTTTTTTTCAATTTCTAGCTCCTTGATTTGGTTATGTAGTTCCTGATTACTATTATTTAAACACTGGTTTTCTTCTTGCTTTTCTAGTAATTTCCCTTCTAGGTCTTCACCGGATTGTCCCCTCTTGCTGTTCTTTTTCAATTTTTTGATTTTTGTAATCAGGGTTTTGTTGTGATTTCTTAATCTAAAAATTTCTTCAGAATTGTTGGATATTATTTTATTACTCTTTGCGATCTCCAGCTTGTGTTCTTTTTTAGAATTGCTATTTTGTTGTTGAAGAACTTTTATCTGTTGTCGATATTGGTTGACCACTGATTCTTGATCTGTTAATTTCTGTCGTATGTGCATCAGTTCTTCATCCTTGTTGTTAATGATTTTGTTCAAGCGGATTGTTTCTACTTCGTAATTACTTATTTCTTTCTTTATATCTTGATTTGTTCGTTTTTTGTTGAAATCAATTTCGTCTTTTAATTTCTTAATTTGGGCATACAATTTTTCTATATGATTGTTCTGGTCGGAAATTATTTGTTCCTTGCGCTCTTGTGTCATCTGACATAATTTAATCAACATTTTCAATTTCGTATTTTTGTCTCGTAATTCTTCATTGTCTCTTCGATAATGCTTTAATTTGGCTTCTAATTTCTCTATTTGTGCTTGCAAACCAGATTCCATGATATCTGATTTATTCCACACTAGATGATGATGATCTTTGATTTTGTTTTTCCTTTGACTTCCCCAACTAAGTTCAATCTCACTTACTTTTTAGTATCAATTATTACACACCTTTTTGATATTTTATTTCCTTTAAGTTTTGTAAAATGTGAGTAGATTGGGTGGTTGGGAGGAATGATTGTTAACTTCCCCACCCAGGTTCAAATTTCACTTGCTTCTTTTAATAGTTATTATTATGCACTTTTTATATTATTATGCACTTTTTTCTTTTTTCTTTTCTTTTCTAACCTTTTTTTTCTTTCCCCCTTTTTTTTACCTTTTTTTTGGCTCGTTCTTTTAGTTTTTTTTTTTTTTACTTTTTTTTCTCCTTTTTTTTTAACTCTCTTTTTTGGGGGGGAGTTACTTT
The DNA here is from genome assembly GCA_001517045.1 of Pseudotsuga menziesii. Lineage (NCBI taxonomy): Eukaryota > Viridiplantae > Streptophyta > Pinopsida > Pinales > Pinaceae > Pseudotsuga > Pseudotsuga menziesii. The sequence goes on from LPNX010776612.1 coordinate 217,196, forward strand.
TACCCTTTTGATTTTTTTATTTTTAAGGACAAGTCCTATTTTTTGGGAAAACCTTTGTTTTTACTTTTTTCTTCACTTTTTTTTTTAACTCTCTTTTTTGGGGGGGAGTTACTTTTACCCTTTTTATTTTTATTTTTTAAGGACAAGGTCCTATTTTTTTGGGAAACCCAAAAATTCCAGGAAACCTGGGTGATGGCTAAAAGCCAAAAATATGGCTAAAGGCCGAGATCTAGCCAACGTGGCTCTGATACCACTAAAGCGAATATTTATTCGCTTGTAGAAATAATATTACCAGAAAACTTGGTAAATGAGATAAGCCATAACAATATATAAATTGATGATAGAATAGATATGATACATTTACAATGTTCGGACTTATATATGTCCATTCGTGACTTTCCAACCTACAGTCATGACTCTTTGAAGGAAAACTTCTAGACAAACAGGAAGAAAATCGTTGTATCAGAAGGCATAATGAAGATCTTAAGGAACAACTTAAGAAGTATGAAGATGATAGAAAATCACATGTAGAAGTGATTAAGAAGTTTCAAAAGGATAACATGCAGTTAGAAAACAAGTCGGAAAAGATACAGAACGAAGCTTTAAAATCTCAAGAGACGAAAACACAACCTTCTACTCATATCAATGCTAAAAAAATGGCACTCGTAAAAGACAATGACATTGTGAAAATTCCATATCGACACCCCAACCATAAAAACAGATATTCTAAAAAGTGGGAAATGTCGAAAGATAACGGTATCAATATGATCAAATCTCCTAACGATAGATCAGTACAGAATTCCAACAGTCCACAACAAATTAATTTGGGATGGATTGATTCATCCACATATCAAAAGTTGTGCTCAACTCTTAGTAGTTCATATCGACATGTTTCATCACCTGTGACAGCACAGAAGATGATGCAGAAACATTATAAGTCTTTGAGGACAAAGCGTTTCTAAGGGAGTGGCAATGTAACAAACTTAAATAATAACAACAAACAATAATAAAATAATAATAATAATAATAATAATAAACATATATAT
>LPNX010776612.1:218614-245181 GCA_001517045.1 Pseudotsuga menziesii
GATAATTTACGAGCGTTAAAGAAGCTTTTACTGCTTCAACATAGATCCATGGAAAAACACACAACTCACGAGATAGATCACACAATTTACTTAGTTATTGAAGAATGAAACAGTGCAAAAATGGCTTGCAGATGTGAATTATTTTCATTAATCAAAGAGTAATTAGATAATGATTACAATGAAGTACAATGGCTTTAATAGCCACTTGCAATTCAAATCCACATGAGGAAATTTGAATTAATTAGGCTCTACTTGACTGTAGGTAACTAATACCTTGTCTAAATCACTATCGAAGGACTCAATAGTTATCTGACCTTGTCTAAACCATAACCGAAGTTCATCGGAGTTCTAAAACACAACTCAAGTGTTACATTCAGTGTTGACTAAGGATAACTGATTGTGGTAGGTGAGAAATGCGCCCCTCCTGAGTGCAGCCATGTAAACCTAGCACGAACTGAATGTAGAGGACTAGAACTGAATGTAACTGACTCCTAACTTAGCTTGACTAGTCATCAACTGAACTAAACGGACCTTGGTTGGTTTCAACACTCCCAGTGGCTCCTAAATTGTAGGGATTGGTCTAGAAGAACCCTAAAATGATGCAATCAAGTGCAATCAGTGGCAGTAGGACTGAATTAGTGTTCCCCACAATTTAGTAATTGAAACATGTGCCCCAATTAGGCCAAGTGGACCCAATGGTGCTAGTGACTAAAAATAGACTGGATGGACTCCCAATTTAGACATATGACCAAATTGGACAAGGGAGCATTAATAATCCTAACACATCTTTCATGGAGATAAAGTAATAAATTGGTTTGAATTCTTGCATATTTTCTGTGTGTATATTTCCTATCGACATAGTGTGTTTCCTGCTTTGTTGATTCTTCCTATATGCTTATGCCATAACAAAACTTGACTTATTTAGTTGACTATTGTCCCCAGTGTGCACCTGGGAACCACCTGGATTAGGGGTGAGTCTTCTAGACATCCATGGATTTGTTCCACCATGCAAGTTTAGTTCCAAGTAGCAAAATCCAATGAAGAACCAATGGTATTCGATAACTATGCCCGTGTTGTTGACATGAATGAAGTGAAATTTTAGCATTGTGCCATTTTACATGGATTAAGTATGAAGAATATGATCTGCTGGTGTATACTGAGTGCACAACAAATCCATTTGAGGCAAAGACTGGGTTAGTGAGTGATCCAATGGTGTGAACCCCTCAGTAGTGGGAGATGGGATTCCAGGAGTTGGGGCTTTTATGCCTCATCCATATGCCATATTTTGGTAGGTTTTTAGAGGCCAATGCATGTGCCAAGCAATTGTTCGAATGATTTCATGGGGGATATATATGGCTGGACCAGCTGATACCAGTCATCGTTGAATTAACACTTGATATCATAGGGTTGCCAATGCAGGGGCCTGACCCATTTCAGTACTTCTATTATTAGGAATATATCACCTTCTACGGACATAAGCTCTTCCTCTTATTTGAATGGTTCAGATCCAGAAAAAATGAGTAATAACTAGGCTGAATACTTTACCTGGAAACTATAGATTCCTAGAATAAAACCTCTAATGAAATACTTGCAGACCCACAAAAGCACATCCAACATACAACAACATCAAAGATACCATAAAACTATCCATAGATCCAAATCAGTGACTAAGGAATCTGATTATACATATGTGAGATTAACACAACAGATATATGGGAAGGAAATAAAATTTGCATTAAAATATGAATGAAAGAGCTTGCAACCATTTTTTATTAGTGTTGATGCAGTCCTTCATAATACTAACATCTCATCCCTGATAGCTCCAACTTGCTCCTCTATGCTCTCTAAAGGATTAGACCACGATGTTAATTCAGCAACATATCTTAACTCCTTTCTTCTCTCCTCAACCATGGAGTATGAGGCTAGCTTTATAGGGATCAAAGGGATAGGAATGGTTGAAAAATAGGTGGGTGAGGTGGCCATGAGATCCTAAAAGGATGGATCTCGAGCTTAACTGACCCAAGTGAGTAGGGATAAGGCTAGACATGAGGATTTTGTTCTAGAAGCCTCGTGAAACCTCCTTTTTCACTTTTTACCAAGGACACCACTTATATTCCCTTATGACAGAGCGGTGAAGAGTGAGAACCATGCCCAAGACAAAGCTTAAAGGAAGTGGCATCTCCTGGTTTCCACATAAATTGGGCGGTGTTGCATAATGTACCACTTATCTGCTTAAGGGTAAGAGCGATGCTAGAGTTTTAAATGTTAGGATCAACATCTAGCGCATTGTTTCACTTCAATTCTAGGATTTTAGGGAAAATATATGTGTTAGGGATCTTATCACATGTTGGTGATAGGATTTGGGTGTAACAGAATCCCCCCCAAATCATGAGGCTAGATGGATACGATATGCAAGAACTTTGATAGAGAAAGTTATCACTTCGAGGTAAGAGCCAGCTTGATTCAAGAGTGTCATCGAGTAGGCATATGCAATACATCAATACTTTGACTCATGAGTAAATGTAACCTCATCATGGCTACACACCAATACAAGGCAGATCCATGAGAGGAATAAACAACCATGGCTACTAGAATACAACGTAGATCCATGTGATAGAGGACTCAAACTTGGACATAGCTACCAGATATACAACATAGATATATCTCATACAGATGCAAATTTGAGTATAGCCATGACCATACAAATCTCGATCCATGCTGGTACTTCATACAATATACTCCATCGTAACCTGGGGAGAAAGCTATGAGTTCTTAACAAATACCGAAGGTCTTCGTCTCGTCTTCCACAAAGTACAATTCTAACCATGTGATTACAATGTTCTGAATTCAAACATAGTAGAACCCAGTTGATTACTGACCAATGATGTGAACTGTTAACAAGTGCGATGGAGATCACCATTAATGTTAATGATTCCCAAGGTACCCTAGTACAATCTACTCAGCTTGAATATATGTTTTGATGCCAAACACCTAGTAGAGTCTTCCGATCAAAGGTCAATGATGTGAACCTTTGTCAAGAGCAAGAGAATATGCCATTGAGGCATACATATCTCAAGGTACTACATTTGTTTGTAAGACTATTTCCTGGATGATGAGCTGATGTCGACAGGAATAGTCTCGTTAGAGGAACATGATGAATCCCACATCGACAATATGAAACGTAGAACAAAGTTATGGAATGTTGTAGATAATGTAAGCATAGGACTAACTGAAAGGTACTGACACAAAGGTTGTTTTAAATGCAGAGGTAAACATCTTTCTTCCTTTGAACATTGGCCATCATGACAAAAGACTTGGAAGCATGACTAGACCAGAAAGACACACAATACAACAGTGGAAAATGCATTCCTGAAAGACTCAAAGGAGTGACATGACTCATGAAATTGGATCGACTTGTAAATCAGCTGAATACCCAATTGACTAGATGATATGTAGACAAGTGCCATGTTCAAAGGTGACAAACAACTGCCATTCAGTTTGTAAAATGATTCCCTTCCCTTAATTCCCCCATCATGATTGATCAGTGCCTCTTTTCATTTTTATGAGTTCAAAGAGGGTAACAAACACTCGTTTTAGCTCATCCTTCGAACGAGTAAAAACTCATATGTTTTACGAACCCAAGAAAGGAGAGGTTTGTTCCCAAAAAAGGGTTTCTCAGTGTTTAGTTTAACGAGTCCAATGAAAACAAACTTGGTATCGTTCACATTTAGAGAGTCTGAACGAAGACGGAAGAAGACTCTAGAGGGCCCTTTCTCATATGATTTAGTCTCTAGGGCCTGAAAAAGTATAAACTAATACCCGAGAGAAATCTTCTAGTCATTATTCGCTAGAATGTTGCTTTTTCGAATAGTCTATCCAAACCAAAAAAGCGATAACCTACCATCAGAGAGATGACTCTTCAAATACTTTTACGATTATGTAGAAGACAAGTACTCGACAATATTTTCATATTTAGGGAGTATGAAAAGAGCTTAAAGGAGTCTCCATTAGGTTTCTTTTCTACGATGAGAATTTTTTACGAGCCTAAAAAGAATAAGAAAAAAGGACTTGGAACTTTGATATTGAGTTCTAAGAGTGTGACCAAAGTGTTGAAAAAAATGCTCGGGGGCTTTTTCCATTTTATGGAAGTACGAGAAAGTAAAAAATGAACTCACCATAGAGTTTACTACTTCTGCTTTTAGTCCTGCATGACTCAAAAAGAACATTAATCTCTTCGAAAATGACTTTAATGAACTATATAAATGGATTTTATAATAATAATGATTTTTTAATTATCAACATAACATTAAAAAACCCTAAAAATAGATATAAAAGTCATTTGAATAGTAAAAATCAAACCATTTTACTATTTACCACTTCGTGAGAGAATTTTGGAGCAAATCTGAGCCATATCTTTAGTCAGTGATTCTGGGAGATTCTATCTGTAATGCCCCGGTTTTGACCCCGTTGCATTAGATGCATATGATGTATATATTGTAAATGATCATGGTGTGGAGCTAAAGGCCAAGGCCCCACCATTGATCGGTCATGTTATGTTTTGGATTTTAATTTGTCACCGATGGTATATCGGGGCATGCGGCATATATTATATTGGTCATCATGTAAATATGCATCTATAATTAATTAAATGAATCCGACCAGCTACGACCGTGGCAACTAAAATGAGAAAGGGTGATGATTTTCACAAGGATAAGGATGTGGAGGAATTTGTCCAACTTTGGCCAATAGGGTGAAAATCCATGTGTTTTCTTACCCTGTTTTATTCCAACCACTTTCATTAAGAAAGGCTACTAGTGGTTGAGGCAGTTATGATCTTTGGGAGTGGGGTGGCAGGACTGTCAGTCCTCACCCACCTGCACACTCCACCCACTGTTAAATTCACGCTGGTAGGAAAAACCTTCATGCACTCTCTCCAATTCGCGACCTCACGATTTTTTTGTTCGTCTCTACGCATGAACCATCTTCTGTTTGCTGGTCTCACGCACAGGTATTTTCCTGGTTTGTCCAACTGATGCAGGGAACTGAGAGCCGTGCTCTTTTCTCCACGATTTACTATGCTGCTGTGGTTCTCTCACGCATAGTTTGTTTCGTTGTGGTTTCTTTACATTTTGGGACAGAGTCATTCATCCTCACGCATAGGAAGCTGAGAGCCGTTTTGCCACTATCACCCACAATTTCCTGTAGGGAGTCATTGCACGCTCAAGAGCTGTGTGGCGGCCTGTGCAATTCCTTTTCCACTTGCTTCCTTGCCCTGGACAGATTGTTGATTTCCCCCTGTTGGAATTGTTTTTGCTGTTATGTTTGGGAACTGTTGTGAATTCGCTGGAGAGTCATTTTGGCCACGATAGGGCCAAGAATGACTCAGGAATTTATTTCCCCTGTTTAAGCTGTGACAGTTAAATTAATTGCCTGAGTGCAATGGTTGGTCTTTGGACTGTGAGGGGAGCAGGGATGTTGGCTTAGATTTTCTTGATAAACCTGGTGGCCGGAGACCACATAGACAGAGCTAGAGGGCTGGCCTTCTTCTCCATCACCCCTGAATAGCACTGGAAGGGAATGCAGGGCCTGAGGGACTGTGTAGCAGAGAAGGGACTGATTCCTTGTGTTGGGTTTGTTTGGGTGTCTTAGAGGTCAGGATAGTTCTGGTGTGGGTGTTCTTGGCTCTGTAATGGTCTCACCAGCTTAGCATTGAGCCTTTCCCAACTCCTTAATGGCCTGATAAACCCAACTGTGTTGGCTTGGCTATGTGTTTTGTATATCCTTGGCTATGTGTAAGCCTGCTTGTTCCCTTATTCCTTGGAGAATCATGCCAAGCTCGGGGGTGGCAGCGCCGCTGAGAGATTAAGGAGAACGCTAGCCTATGGTTGGGTGGAACGTTGTAGTGACGTAGCTGGTTGTGGAGCAAAGTTTTCATAAGATAAGTAATCTTGTCCATTTTTACTTCTGCAACCTTAATTTCTGTTAATGATATGATGAACATGTTGCATGAATGCTTGTTTGAATGTATGATGTTTCCACTGTGTCTGATAGATGATTGCATCTGTGCATGATAAATATTCATGTGAGCATATTCTAGTTCAATATACAAGTTTAAGCATTCTGCTTCAGCAATCCTGTGTATGCATATGTTCATGGGGCTCTTAGCCCAGGTGTTTTAAGCTTGTAGTCGCGTCCTCTTCGCCGGCCGGAGGCATGGGGACGTGACACTATCGTCTAATTCAAGTGCCGTGAGAGCCAGGTAAATGTTTAAACCCTAGCATTTCCTTTTAAAGAATCCATTTTTTATTTTGTGGGGGTTTTGGGCTGTTTTAAGCAAGCCCTAAATCTTAAATATGGGCACCACTCCTGCCCCTTACGGGACATGCGATGCACCTTGAGAACCACACAACTTCTACTGGACTCAGGTGGTGCCACCCCTCTGTGAAAATGGAGCTCAGGAGGTGCCGGCGGTGAGTGGGGAAAAATGAATGGACAAGCAAGAACATAAGTTTTTAACTGATTTAAATGATTGATTATGTTTCTAATTGTCCCATTCATTGGTTTGGACAAGTTCTAAGCAATCAAGAATGGTTATATTGAAAAAATGGAAACACAATAAATATGATGCCTTTACTGAGAGAAATATGGGATGCATAGCTTCATTGAGGAACTATGGCCTTATAAAATTATTCCGCATGCCTAGCATGGTTTCCCATGAGAGATTGTTGGAGTATATCCTTCATATGTGGAACCTAGAGTAGAAATATTTTGAGGTGGGAGCCCATGTGTTGACTATTGAGGTAGAGGAAATATACTTCTTGACAAGTTTATCTAGATTGGGTGCTCCTATCTCACTGACTGGTTCCTATGGAGGGGATGTGACCACCCAGGAGTTGATCAACCGTCATTGCATTCTTGGTACTAGAACATCAGGGAATAAAATTCCCATTAAGGAAGTGGTAGATGATCCTCTCCGTACTCTTCTTTTCACTATGCAGAGGCTGGCTGAGAGCGAGGGACCTCATCAGGATTCTAGAGCACACATGTTATATGCCATAGAGGCCATGGAACCAACTGTCTTTAATTGGGTAGAGGCATTACTACTAGTCTTCAAGGACCAGCTGACCAAGTGTTGGCAATGAGTGATGAAATAGTTTGGCTATGGTTCCATCTTAGCCTATTTATTCTTTGAGAGGATCCCTCATATGAGGCCCCAAGTGTTATTTACTGAGCTAAGGGCGAGAGACCCTTGTATGTTGAGGTGGGTCAGAATTATGGCCCACACGGGAAAATGCAGAGGAAAAGTGAAGTTTGGGCCTCCATTTTTTCACTGGTTGAATGATCAAATCCTCATGATTAAGAATTATGCGTATGCGGGTACTGAATTCAGGGGTGACCCTAACTTACCACTTCCACCTGAAGTGCAGTGGGGAGACATAGGTACGAAACAAAACGCTAAGATGGAAATTTATGTTTTTTTATTTTAATGTTATTTATTCTTTATGTATTGTAACGAGACCTAAATATATTTATGCAGATGTTGGAGTGGCATGACCTCAAGGATCCTCTCCATTGGACAGACGAGCGGGAGCTCGGTTTGTTCAATGAGGTGACGACCCAATGGGAGAGCTAGAGGAGAACCTAGAGAGGCTAAATTTGGATACACATGATGCATCCATCGATGATCTCCCGATGTGATATCAGAGGCACACAGTGGGAGTGCTAGGCCATTTTAGCCGTATGCTACGTAGAGTAGTGTAGGCTTTCATATGCTACCATGAGCACCACTAGATAGTTCTACATGATGTATTACTGAAAGCTACTATAGCTTTAGTATTTTGTATGATTTTTTGCTTCCTGAAAGTGAGAGTGCTTCAAAGGAGGTCTTGTGGCCTAGTTTTTGTAAAACACTTTATATATATATATATATATATACATACTTTTACTTATGTCGTTTATATGCTCAAAATGGAAAATGTATTTCCATGAGTTTTATGTGTGTTTATTGTTTATTTACAATATGATGAACCATGTTTGATTTTCATGCTATGAATGGTCAATATACTAGTCTAGGTTATAATTTTCTAATGAATCAGCAACTTAATTGTCTGCCCTAGGGATATGCCTATAAGTAATAACCTCAAATGACCTTTCCAGTAGACATACCCTCCGATAGAGACAAAGTAGTATGGGATTTCTGATTGTATAGACCTGGTTCAACTGAAAAACCACTAATTGTGAGTCCATGAAAACTACCAAATCATGAATGTATCGGGATGCAACCTCAGTCAGTAGACCTATGACTGCCTCATACTTGACAATATTGTTGGTAGTAGGACCAATACAAACCGCTCCCAAAATAACTAGATCGTGTGTAGGGGAATACATAACCCAAGTAGCTAAATAAAGGTTTAGGGTATGGTGGAAAGCACCATCAGTGAAACCATAATAGGCCATCTGATCTGCATAACCAAAACATGGTATAAATAGTCTGGACACTAAACTCAAAACCATATTGAAAATACTAAAACAAACTGAAAAGTCAAACAATGTACATATATTCAATGTACCATACATGAATGATCTAGGCATAGTACCTCTTCAGGTACAACCCATTGTGAGTTTTCCTGAAGGGGACTCCATCATAATCCATGAGCTCATAGGACCCTTTCTCTAAAACCTTGGAAACGATGAAATGACCGTACCACATTTATTCGAACTTCCCTTTTCCTAGTTTATCATGTCTCTGATCATAATTCAGCACTAGGTCACCTTCGTTAAACACACGAAATTGAACATATTTATCATATTACACATTGCCATGTTTCTTATGTGCCTCATTGACTATGGCAACATCTCGTCTAGTTTTGTCAAGATTGGTCAAGTATAAAAACCTTTTTTCCTCGGTGGAAGTGTGGGGGAGAAGTTCAATGGCAAGTTTTAGAGACGGAATATGACACTGAATAGGTAGGACAACTTCTAGTCTGTATACTAATTAAAAAGGTGTAAAACTAGTCATTGTTTTAACTAAAGTTCTATAATACCAAAAAGTGTAAAAGAGATTTTGGTGCCAGTTGGATTTGTGGTCTCCAACCATCTGACGCAGCATAGCTTTTATGAATTTGTTAATGGCCTTATCCTGACCATTAGCTTGCGGATAATAGGGAGTTGAGTTTTCATTGAGAAAACCCAGCTTAGCACTAAACTCTGCTTGATTCCAGAAATGTGATCCGTGATCAATGACAATAGAATGAGGAACTCCAAACCTAGCTATTAAATGATTAAAAAGAAAGAGAGTGTCATTTTTACCATCCTCTGCATATGTAGGCATAGCCTTAGCCCATTTAGTGAAATAATCCATGGCTACTATAATGCAACCATGACCCCCAGCTGAGGTAGGATTACAATGCATGAAATCTATCCCCCATTTGGAAAAAGGGCCAACGACAACGATGGGGTGTAACAAAGTAGGGTGGGTGCGCTTTTTTGGATAAAAATGTTGACAAGGTGGGAATTTATTAACATCCTCGTGACAATATTTAAAGATAGAAGGCCATAAATAACCAACGCAAAGGATTTTCTGGGCTGTAGCCATCCCAGAGAGATGACCGCCACATGCTCCAGAGTGGTAGCCATTGAGAACCTATTCAGCCTCTTCATGAGTGGGGTATTGTTGAATAATGGTGTCTATGGCATGCATATATAATGTATCATTTAGGATAAGATAATATTTTTCATGGTGATGGATATGGTGACAATCGTCATGAGATAGAGTGGGATGAAATATTTGTGTCTGGAGATAATTGATTAAATATCCATACCATGGATCATTTGAGCTTATTAGGAACAAAAATTCATCCTGGAACGAATCACTGGGATAAGAATCCGTTAAAGCACAGGGAAGGTCACACATCATCTCTGCAAAGACCAATGATTTCTTTGAAGTGGCTTTGGAAAACTCAAAGTCAAACTCCTATAAGATAAGAATCCATCGAGAGTATTTGCCTCCTCACACTTGATGAGTCAGGATATATTACATAGGGTTTTGGTTTGCGAGTACGGTGGTAGTGCAAAGAGAAATGTAATGACAAATTTTTTTGACAATAATGACCGTGGCCAATGCTAACTTCTCCACACGTGAATATAAGGTTTCAGAATCGATAAGATTCTTACTGGCATAGTATATCACGTGTTCTTGGCTGTTCTAATCCTCTTGAGCTAAAACCATTCCAATGGTAGTAGTAGAGGTAGCAACATATAAGAGAAAATCCTTTGAATAATTTGGGGGGTGTATCATGGGTGAATGGGTCAAAGCGTGCTTAATATTATCTGTTATAGCTATATTTTGTTTATGTTTTTAGACTATATGATTTATTTTCAAAACATGGTTTTTCTTATTTCTTTTAAGATTTTGAGCTTAGATTTTGAGTTATTATAATAGCGACCATATTTTTGTTTTTTATTTTATAATATTCCTTTCAAATTTACTTTATTTAGTTGTTTTTATAGTTTTAATGGGATTATTAGGTGTATATATTTCTGAAAGGTTGAAAAGAAATATCATAAGGTCTTATCAAAGGTTAATTATCAAAATTTAACACTTTGTTTTGAGTTTTGGTTAAAAAATCATTAAACATATATTCTTGTAGCACAAAGACAGAAAATAGGAACGAGGGTGCTACAAGAAAATCGTGCCCTTTGAAAAATTCATAATTTTGCTCATGAGTTCTAAAATTTGCACATGAGAGGAGTTTTCGCACTTGTCAAGGAGATTGATACATGTTTAGGCCATATTAATCATTTTGACAAGTGTTTTGAGTTAAGGAAGTAATCATTTGGGTGAGTCACAACTGTCTGGAAGGTGTAAGATGCAGATCCTTTAAACAACAATGATCATGCATGATGAGGGTAATTTGTTGTCAATTACAAATTTAATGAATGTATGAAAGATCATAGAAACTGTATTGAGACCTGGCAGTTTGTGGTTGGAAGATGAAGATATTTAGGGTTTGCAGGGTAATCGACTGGCGAAATTGTGGCAGTTGAAGACAGAGAAGCAAAGGTCAGGGGACACCTGGAAAGAGAAGATACCAAATTTTTATCAATCAAAACTATTATCATGACAGGTATGCAACCGGTTGTTGAAATCATCCCTAAATTTTGGATTGTAGTGACATAAGAGTAGTGATGGCTGTTAATTAATAATTACATCAGACTTAGGAGCTGGGTTTCTTGCTCAGTTATTAAATCTTCGTTGTCAGTTAAAATTGTCCAGAAATTATTATCAGTCTTGAGGAAAAGATGATATTTAGGGTTTTCAATCTGCTCAATTTCTGATTTAGTATCGAGACTACATACTTTCAAAATAGCTTGAACCATTTTTTGAAGGAAAAACAATTAAGGTTTATTGTTCAGAATGAAGAAAAGTGGGAAAACAAATAGAGCTAAGGCTTCAGACATGTCTTGGGATAAAACTTTCCCTAACTATGCAAGGTTGTTTTCAAAAGTAGTCTGGTTGAATTATTTTGAGAAAATTAATGGTCATCATACAGAGGTTTCATATAAATTTTCTCAGGGATTAGAGAAAGACACAGTCACATTTAATACCCTAAAAATTGAGCTGACTAGAGAATTAATAGCAGAGGCTATAGGCATTGCTGATGAGGGTGAGTATTGGTTCAAGAAGGTGCCTTTTTATTTTAACTCAGAGAATTATCTGCTGCCAAATGATGTTCCAGATTAGAGTAAAGGAGTACATATACAAAAATTTAAACCAGAAAGGAGAGAACCAATCAAGATCCTACAGAGTTATGTAACATGTGAAGGAAGATATGCCTCTGTGTTTAAATATCATTTCAGGCTTCTACATTATTTAAGTCATGAATCAAAGATGAATCTCCCTTTCTTTTTCCTTAAAAGTTTGCAGAAGATGTCTAATAGAGTAAAGGAGCATCAGGATAATACTAAGCAGTCCATATTTCATCATGGTTTAATAAAATTAATCATTAGTACTGAGCTTCAAAAGAGAGGAAAGACTTGGTATTATTTTCTATTTTGGTCTGGGTTTCAAAGTGAGAAGGAGGACCAATCAAAGAGAATACAGGTGAACAAATCCCAGAACCTAGTATAAAAGTTGAAGAAAGAAGTCATAGTTGTAGTAGAAGAAGAGACTGTACAAGAAAGGTCTATGACACAGAGTGTTGAAAAGCAAGAAAGTGAATAGCAAAAGAAAATTGATGAAGATGAAAAGAAATTTGATGAAGATGAGTTGTTGACTATTCAAAGGAAGGATTTAGATCATGCATAAAATACCCTGAATAAAGATGCAAACCAGGGAGTACATGAAGGCCTGGTAGAACAAGAATGGATCCATATAGAAGTACATTTAGAAACAAAGGAAATACCATTGATTGATAAAGCTAGGATTGACAATGCATAGAGTTCACAAGAAGAATTTGAAGAGAAGTTGGTTTCATAAGGAGTCAAAAGAGAGGTGGTTGAGCTTGTAGCTAGAAAGCATCAAGGGAAATCCTTGAGCATGTTGGGTGAAATAGGAGTAGGAAGGAGACCTAAAACCGGACCTAAGAACAAATCAAGGTTGAACATGAAAAAGCTCTTAAATCCTAAGCTAGCTAAAGAGAAAATCACAATAGTAGAAGACTCTTCTTCCCAAGAAGAATTAGAAGAGGATGCAAACCTGAATGATAGAAAGATCAAAGGTAAGGAACAGGTTTCTTTGAAGGTTAATTCACCCTCAACAAAGACTAAAATCTCAGAGAATTTGAAAGATGTTCAAAGGAAAGCAAATATTAGCTATCAGCAGGATGATTTAATGAAGCAACAGTCAATGATGACAACATTATATGCAGATGAAGAAAAGATTGCAAAGCCATCAACTCAATGCAATTTTAAAGGTGATGAATCTCGAGGGGTTCCTGTGACAATGAAAGAACAACCTCAAGAGGATTATGTAGAGATTTTTAAGAAATTGAAACTTCCTTGGATGCCAGAAGGACTCTCTTCAGCTTCAAAAGGAAAATATATTGATTCTGAGAATGAAAACCTTTGAAGAAGTATCAAGAAATACAAGTATCAGATAGAATTCCTGCATGAAACAAATGAAGGATTAGTATAGGCCAATAGAAAATTAAGAGAAGATCTAAAAGAGATTAACAGCCATTACCAAGAGTTAATTGTAGTTTCCAAATAAGCACTGAAGAGGAAAAGGTAGACACAAAGTTTATGTGCAGAGCTAAAGCAAACTGTCCAAGAAGTAACTCAAAAAAATCAGGAATTATCAAAAAAAGTCGAAGACCTAGAAACTGAACAACAGAGAACTAGAAGGAAGCCTCAAGCTTTGGAGGGGATAGCTCTTTTGGTAGAAGCTGTGAAAGATTTGTAAAATCATTTTTAGTGACAGGTGTTATTAGTTAATTTTTGTAAAGGAATTAGTTTGTTTTAAAAAACTTTTACTTGTTAAGTGATTTGATAGTCTAACCTAGAAGGTAGTTATTCAGTTAGATAACTATTTTTTGGATGTAACCAAGATCAAAGTAGGACTTTAGAATGAAATACGGTTCGAATTTTGGTACAAGGGGATGCTTTCAAGCTACTGTATACAGAGCTAAGTTCAGAAACTCTTATGTATTTTGGATTACTAATTATGATATATATGCAATCTATAAACCCATTTTATCTTATCTACTGGTTTCATTTATGATTGGTGTAATCACTCAGTCTATAAATTCATTTCTTGTTTAAGGTTATTTTTCATGGAATGCTTGTAAACTATGGATGAAGCTAAGTTTTGTGCTTATATTGTTCTGGTTTATGTTCCTATATTATACATCTCAGTATTTCATTGTTGCATGATTTAGTTTTTGTCTTAGCCTGATGAGTTTTTACCCTCTTGTTAACAAATTGCAAAACCAAAACCTTAAAAACATGTTTACTTAGTTTTATTTTCTGAGATTATGTTGGTTTGTTCTTCAGTAGTCTGAGAACAATTTCTGGCACTAAAATATTTGGTGTTGTTGCCGGGGATGGAGCTAAAGCATACTTTCCCTGGGTTATTCATCATTCAACTAGTTTTGAGAGGTGAACAAAACTAGAAAATCATTAGGACTACATTTCACCAAATAGTTCACAGTGACTACTAAGGGTGTTGGGACAAGAGGTAGACCAAATTCACCATTACACTTTGGGGTCTCAAATCTAGAGAAAATTCTAAAAGAAGCTAGGAAAATTAAGAGATCACAGTCATCCAAGATTTATTAGCCCTAATTAATTTGACCTACTGTCACCCTTTCCACTTTCTGAGGAGGAAAAACAAAATTTGTCTTGACAAATCGATTCGTGACTCCACTAGTTCAAGATGCAGATGTCGAAGACCATGGAAGCCATTCTGGCTCGAAGGTTTTCACCTTTTAATTTTTCCAATGTTCCGGGTTTTCCAAATCCAGTACCTACTATGGATGTTTGGGGAGATTATCTTCCATGATTTAGAGAAAGCAAAGAGGATAATCCTTCAGATCACGTCATCAGATTCCATCAATATATGATTTAGTTAAATATACAACATGAAGATGTTCTCATGAATATGTTTATGTATTCACTCGAGCAAGATGCATGAGAACGGTATTTTTCTCTTCCTGTTGCTAGCATTTCCTCACTGAAAGACTTCCACACATGTTTCCAGAAACATTGTAAGTATATGTTCTCAGCTAAATTATCTTTTAAATATTGTTGTGAGCAGGATGATTTTTATAATAAAATTTATGATTCAAAAAAACATGATGATAAGTATAATCAAGGATTCAAAACATGTCATGAAGAAGTTGTAGTTTCAGAATTTCTTGAAAATGAAGAAGTAACGTTTTCAGATTCTGTTGTCAAAGAAGAATTCCATGATCATTACAATAATCAAGTTGTTGTTTTAAGTTAGGTTAAAGATGATTCTAGTGATGAGATTAACAGAGCTAGTTTGGAATATTATCATAATGCTTTCAACACTCTTAATAATCATTTGAACGCTAATCTTGTTGAAGATCAATCTCTTCTTCAACAAATTGTTGGAAATCATTGTTGTGTGAAAGATCATCTATGTATTGAAGAAAAACGTGAACCTTCAGCATCATCATTTGAAATTTCCCAGAATGCTCCTCGTTATGATGAAGAGATTGGGGTTCCATGACAAGAATTCTATGATGAGTTATATTATATTTCTTTTTGTTTTGATACTAAAATCAATGAAATCCAGGCTGTTGACATTTTTAAAGTTATATCAGAAGTTTCTTATATTCATGGTTATGATAAATCCGTTGTTCAAAACCATTATGAAGATGCTCTAATTTTTTATAAATATGATGATGAAATTGAAAAGAAAGACCTAGAAATGTGTGATGTGTGTGATATGGCACAATCTGATCAGCAGAGTCAGGAATGCATTCAATCCATTATCCTTGAACAACCGAAGCCAATGTATGATAGTTATCCATTTGAAGACAGTGTGGAAAAGCAGGTTCATCTTGTTGGCATTATTGATGATACTGTCCAAAAAATTCTGGAGCAAATTCAGGCTGATCCTGATGTCTTTTATTGCCAATGTTTGGTTGATATTCATAGAACAAAACATTCTTATGGACAACCTATCTTTTTCATAGAATAGGAAGAGGTAACTTTTCGCAATTTTTATGATCCAGTGACAGATTATTTAGATTCAACACTAAATTATAAATCTGTTATATTGGAGACACCATTTGATGAAAGTGAGTGCAAGTTTCTAGATCTTTCCTCTTCCTGTTTTCCAATATTTCTGATTATACATATATTCGGAGTTGGAAGCAAGTTTTGGTGGGTTGATGAAATTTTTGCCTGGTTACATTGGAAATGGGATTACAATTTGATTCAGTAAATGGAAGGTTCCTCAAATACTTTTACAGTCTTTGAAGGAAAGAGATTTGAATTTCATTGTATATATTGGTGTGTGAAGGATTAAATAAAAACTCCATAGCCCAATGGATATTTTGCAGAGTAGCAGATAGGTTCAGTTAAATGATAGAAGGCACTGGTATACAAGTTCTTGAAGCCTCAGAAGGAGGACTTCATCCTGCAGCAGGAGCCAGATATTATAGCTAGATTTTGTTTATGTTTTTAGACTATATGCTTTATTTTGAAAACATGGTTTTTCTTATTTCTTTTAAGATTTTGAGCTTGGTTTTTGAGGTATTATAATAGTGAGCATATTTTTATTTTTGATTTTATAATGTTCCTTTTAAATTTACTTTATTTAGTTGTTTTTATAGTTTTAATAGGTTTATTAGGTGTATATATTTCTGAAAGGTTGAAAAGAAATATCATAAGGTCTTATCAAAGTTTAAGTATCAAAATTTCACACTTTGTTTTGAGTTTTGGTTAAAAAATCATTAAACATATATTCTTATATCGCAAAGATAGAAAATATGAATGAGGGTTCTACAAGAAAATCATGCCCTTTGAAAAAGTCATAATTTTGCTCGTGAGTTCCAAAATTTGCACATGAGAGGAGTTTTTTGCACATGTCAAGGAGATTGATACGTGTTTAGGCCATATTAATCATTTTGACAAGTGTTTTTAGTTAAGGCAGGAATCATTCGGGTGAGTCGCATCTGTTCGGAAGGTGTAAGATGTAGATCCTTTAAACAACAATGATCGTGCACGATGTGGGTAATTCATTGTCAATTACGAATTTACTAGATGCATGAAAGATAATAGAAACTGTATTGAGACATGCCAGTTCGTGTTTGGAAGATGAATATGGTTAGACACTTAGGGTTTGCAGGGTAATCGACTGGCAAAATTGTGGTAGTTGAATACATAGAAGAAAAGGTCAGGGGACACCTGGAAAGACAAGATACCAAATTTTTAGCAATCAAAACTATTATCATGATAGGTATGCAACCGGTTGTTGACATCATCCCTGAATTTCAGATTGTAGTGATAGAAGAGTAGTGATGGTTGTTAATTAAGAATTACATCATACTCGGGAGCTCGATTTCTTGCTCAGTTATTAAATCTTAGTTGTCAGTTAAAATTGACCAGAAATTTTTATCAGTCTTGAGGAAAAGATGATATTTAGGGTTTTCGATCTGCTCAATTTCTGATTTACTATCGAGACTACATACTTTCAAAATAGCATGAACCATTTTCTAAAGGAAAAAAAACTAAGGTTTATTGTTCAAAATGAAGAAAAGTGGGAAAACGAATAGAGCTGAGCTTTCAGACATGTCTTAGGATAAAACTTTCCCTAACTCTGCAAGGTTGTTTTCAGAATCAGGCTAGTTGAATTATTTTGAGAAAATTAATGGTCATCATATAGAGGTTTGATATAAATTTACTCAGGGATTAGAGAAATACATTGTCACATTTAATACCCTAAAAATTGAGCTAACTAGATAATTAATAGCATAGGCTATAGGAATTGATGATGAAGGGAGTATTTGTTCAAGAATGTGCCTTTTGCTTTTAACTCAGAGGATTATCTACTACCAAATGTCGTTGTATATTGGGGTAAAGGAGTACATATACGTATATTTAAACCAGAATGGAGAGAGCCAATCAAGATCCTGTAGAGTTATGTAACCTGTGAAGGAGGATATGCCTTTGTGTTTAAATATCCTTTCAGGTTTCTACATCATTTAAGTCATGAATCAAAGATGAATATCCCTTTATTTTTCCTTAAAAGTTTGCAGAAGATGTCTAGTAGAGTAAAGGAGCATCAGGATCATACTAAGCAGTCCATATTTCATCATAGTTTAATAAAGTTAATCATGAGTACTGAGCTTGAAAAGAGAGGAAAGACTTGGGATTATTTTCTATTTTGGTCTGGGTTTCAAAGTGATAAGGAGGACAAATCAAAGAGAATATAGGTGAAAAAATACCCTCCCCTAGTAAAAAAGTTGAAGAAAGAAGTCATAGTTGAAGTTGTTAGCCAGTTTTGCTACACAGTCTGAATGTTGCCATACGCCAAACTTTGAATGTTTCACTCACAGGAAAATCCATAGTAGGATGAATCAAAGGAAGTCACAGCAGTAATGAAGCAAATGTTAATGTTACAGCCACAGATGAGAACAATGTCACAGTGCTAAATGTTGCACAGAATACCCGCATATTGAAAAGGGTGATTACATAGTTCACTACAATAGAGGATTTTGTTATAGATTCAAATAAATGAAACAGAAGGATGAAAATGATCAAGTGTTACATCTATACAGAGATTCACATATATAAAACAGAGTTTTAAATGATTAATTTGATCACACTATACAGAATGGGAAGGATCTGAAACAAAGCGGCCGGAAGGATAGTAATTTTTCATCTGCAACGGTGGAAGGGTAGTGGTTTCTTCATCCACAACAGCGGAAGCCCACAACACAAGGATCGGCGACAACGCGGCAAACAAAAATATTGACGAGCGGAAGAATAGTCTCATTTGCAGTGGTAACGTCGGAGTGAAAAGCAGAACAGGAGCCACAACGTCGGAGCTTCAAAACATCGGAAGTTGGAGCGGAATGGGAGCTGCAATGGCGGAGGTATAAAGGATTTCGGGAGCCGCAACGGTGGAATATGGAAAGACTACGGGCTCCGCGATAGGTCTATCGATGCCAGAAACTTTATGAGTCAGATGGTTAGCACATTATGAAGCCGCAATAGTGGAAGACAAAAGACTATGGGCTCCGCGGTAGGTCTACCGATGTCGGAAATGTTATGAGTCGGATGGTTAGCAGATTATGGAGCCACAACGGTAGAGATTGAAAGAACAAAATGTTCTGACACAAAACCAAATATTCAGCCGAATAAGGAAAATGCATCGAAAAATAATATCGAGACTGAATCCTATTATCTTTCCGCAAAGGCGGGAGGATAAGCAAATAAAACTCCGATTTAAACATTTAAAACCCCAGCGTGGCATGGCATTGGAAAGAAGTGGCATGGCATGGCCTTGCAGAGCAGAAATGACTATTCATGGAATGCAGAGAGTTAGGCAAGCTGAGTATTTGAAGGACTTAAGGTTTTTTCAGTTAAAGACTGCGAGAATCTATGGTATTCATGGAATGTGAATCGTTTTGTATAGATCAGCATTCAAGACCTATTAACTATTTCTCATTTGCAATTAGATGGAAAATGAAGAGTCCGTAGCCGTTTCTGTAATGAACGGAATGGGAATCGACTGGAATATATATATCTATTGTAGCGAGTAGATGTGAGTGTGGGCGTTGTTCAGTAAGGAAATTTCGAATATAAGAGATTGAGCACATTGCAGAATAGGATTAAAGAGTTGAATACGATGATAGTTGCAGAGTATGAAAAGTCCAGATGAGAAAGAAAATAAGAATGATACAGTGACAGTTTCGGTGAGTCTTGTATGTGCTTAGTCTTGATGATAAACAGAGAAAAATGTACAGAGATAGAATTATAACATCTATTGTGAATATCTGCAATACTGTCTAATTTAGAATCATAATGTAAATGCTGATTTATAAAGCCTAGTCATAGACAGTAAGGGGTTGTAAGGGTTTGATTCATTCTGTAATTCAAAGAGTTCTCTGGGTGGTAGGGTGGAGCAAGGGAGAACAGAGTTCTCTAGGGTGTTGTAGCATCCCTCTGGTTGTAGCCAGAAAATAGAAACAAGTTGGTGCTTGTATAATTGGAAGTTGGAGCTTCCAGAGGTAGCATCCTCATCTGGGTTGAAGCTCAGGAAAAATAAAAGAATGTAAAGAGGAGTTGGAGCTTACCTTTCATTCTTAAGAAGAAGAGTTTTTATTGTTTCCTCATGAAAACATTGTGTCTCGTGTCCGTTGATGTGATTGAATGTTGACTGTTATTTAATTTGCTGCTATATGTTGAATGGTTTAAACATATGTCTATAATAAATCTTAAACATCATTTAAAAAAGAAGCACTTTGGTATGTAACGGATTCACCCCCCCCCCTCTCAGTTACTTTAATCCGTCCAACAATTGGTATCAGAGCAAGGTTGCTTCAAATCAGTTTAACCATTGGAATCTAGATCCTAAACAATGGACAAGAAATCAGAATTTACCAAACATGGACTACCTCTATTTGATGGACATAATTATTCCTTTTGAGTATAAGAATGAAACTGTTTCTACAGTCTCAAGGAGTTGATGTATGGAAAGCTTGTTTAAATAAATATAATGCTCCAACAACTATTCCAATAGATCCTATAAGTAGAAAACTCTATGAGAGTAATTCAAAGGCTATGTATGGTATTCTAGGAGGCCTAGCAGCTTCAAAATTTGTTAAAGTAATGAACTGTTCCTTAGCAAAAGAAATTTGGGACAAATTGAAAACAGTCTATGAAGGGGATGTTAAAGTTAAAAATGCCAAATTACAAACATATAGATCTCAATTTGAAAGTTTGAAAATGGAAGAATCTGAAGATATAGCAACTTATTTTCTTCAAATAGATGAAGTTGCCAATACCATGAGAGGGCTAGGACAAACGATTAAAGATGAAGATATTGTACAAAAGGTTCTTAGATCTCTTCCTGCTAGATTTAATCCTAAGGTTTCTACATTAGAAGAAAGAGCAGATTTAGATACCTTAGATATGGATACACTTAGTGGAATACTGACTGCATATGAAATGAGAATTTCTGGTGAGACTTCTTCTAGGAAAGAAGAAGCATTCAAAGTAGCAAAGAAGGAGAAGAAGAAGAAAGAAGAAGAAGTGAACCATTCTGAAAAATCAAAAGAAGATGAAGAAGAAGCAAATTTTGTCAAGAGCTTAAGAAAGGGTACAGGTAGGTACAAGCGTAAGCTTCCTTTGAAATGTTTTGGATGTGGTAGAATAGGCCACTTTTCTTCCAAATTTCCTTATAGTAATAACTCTGACAATGAGGAATAAAGTAGTAAACAACCAAAGCAATACAAAAATAAATACAAGAAGTCTTTCAATAGACGTACTTTCAAGAAGAAGAGTTTATTTACTAAAGAAGAAAGTGATATATCTGATTCCGATGAAAGTGATGATCAGTCAGATGAGAATCTTTTTATGGCTTTGGAAAATCAGAAAGACCAGTCTGAAGAGGAAGAAGACGGTGAAGTGGATTTGGAAGCAGAATTGGTAAGTGCTCTATGTGATTTAAGAAGAGAAAGAAAAGAATGTAGACATCTTAAGAGAAATGTTAAAGAACTTGAGGATGAGTTGAAAAAATCAAATGATTCATTTGAAAGCACTGAAGCAATGATGATTGAATTAAAAGTAAAACTGGAAGAAGCTAGAATCACTGAAGAATCTCTAAACAAATTAATTATGGTAAAGGATAAAGAGATTGAAAACCTGAAATCAGAAGTTGTCTTATTAAGAAAGAAGGTACAGGAAAGTAACATGAATCACAGTTCATCAATTCTAAATCAGATAATAGAAAGTCAGAGATCTGTAAATGATAAATCTGGACTTGGTTATAAGGCAGTAGTGATCAATGATGGTTCTAGTTCAAGTTTGAAAGAAACAGGTACAGAAAAGAAGAATGAGAAAGGAGCTGATGAGAATTCAGTGGTTGAGAAACAGGAAGAAAAATCAAGACCAATTGTTCAGAAAAGGACACATGACGAGTATCAGAATAAGTTTAATGGCTATTGTTTTTTTTGTTACAATTATGGACACAAGGCTGCGTTTTGTACTACATTTTCAAGAAAAATACATGAATATAATGGTTATGAGAAGTCTAGACATGGATATGGAAAAATATTGGATGTGTCAAGTCAAAACATAAATAGTAATACTCATAACATATTTGATATTTTAAACCATGAAAGAGAATGTTATAAGTGTCAAAATTTTGGCCATATTTCAAGAAATTTCCCTACCAACTTTCAGAAAGTTAGTAAACCCATCTATACTCATCAACAAACTCAAATCTGGAAAAGGAAGACTGAAAATCTAAAGGCTCAAAATTGTAACGTAGCCCTGCAAGCTGAACATAAAATCAAATGGATAATAGACAGTGGATGCTCCAAACATATGACAGGAAGTAAACATTTGTTTGTCAAACTAGACAAAGGAAAAGAGGGTTCTGTCACATTTGGGAATGATCAGAAAGCTAGAATAATTGGAAGAGGGACTGTATGTTTAAACAATAAGAAAAACTTGGCTGAAAATGTCCTGTTGATAGAAGACATGGAACACAACTTGCTGAGTGTTAGTCAAACATGTGATAAGGGACGCTACATGATATTTGATTCAAATGGATGTCAAATCAGAGATGTGAAAACAGATAAACTAATAGGTACAACCACAAGAAGTTCAAGCAATGTCTATATTCTAGATGAGAAAAAGAATGAATGTTGTCTTAGTAATGAGAATGAAAGCTGGTTGTGGCACAAGAGACTAGGTCACATCAATTTTGATAATCCGATCAATATGAGTAAGAATGAAGCTGTAAGAGATTTACCATCTTTAAAGAATCTCTTAGGTTCAGTGTGCAAGCAATGCCAACATGGGAAACAAACAAGAGTCAGATTTAAAACAAAAGAATACTCCACAACTAAACCGCTTGAGATAGTGCATACTGATATTTGTGGGCCCATGAGAACAAAAGGGATGAAAGGAGAAAATTATTTCTTATTATTTGTGGATGATTACACTAGAATGACTTGGATTTACTTATTGAAAAGGAAATCTGAAGCTTTTGACTGTTTTCAAACGTTTAAAGAATTTGTTGAAAATGAATGTGACAAGAAAATAAAGTGCCCGAGATCTGAAAAATGGAGGAGAGTACGTGTCAAATGAATTTAACAAATTTTGTGATGTGAACGGGATAAAGAGACACTTCTATGTGACTGAAACACCTCAGCAGAATGGGGTAGTAGAAAGGAAAAACAAAACAGTAGTAGAGATGGCTAGAACCATGCTCCATGAAGCAAAGTTGAGTAATGTGCTTTGGCCTCAAGCTATTCACACAGCAGTTCACATTCTGAATTGATGTCTGCTAAGAAATAGCCAGTCTGTCATGCCATATAAAATGTGGAAAGGAAGACCAGCCAGCGTTAAACATTTCAGGATCTTTGGCTGTAAGTGTTATATCAAACGAGTAGATCCACATTTGGGAAAATTAGACTCTAGAACTGATGATGGAGTATTAGTTGGCTACTCCTATTCTAGAAAAGCATATAAATGTTATAATTTCAGACTAAGAAATATCGTTGAAGCAATAGATGTAACATTTGATGAATCTACATTCTTAAAATCAAAGACTAAGCAAAAGGAGTTTGAGACTCATGATATATTTGACAAGCACAGGTCAGATGATGAAGAGGATGAAATAGAAGAGGTTAAGGCTGATGACAGTGACAGATTTACAAGTGATGATGAACAATGCTTCAGTCCTTCAAAAAATACAATTTCAACAAAATCTCCAAGTAGTCGAATATAGAAAAATCACCCTGAAGAATTGATTATTGGGGATATAAACTCAAGTGTCGAGACAAGAAGTAAAAGACAGCAACCCATCCTTGAAAAGCAGGTATCACTTCTCTCTCTGACTAAATCGAAAAACGTGAATGAAGCTATCAAAGATGAACATTGGGTAAATGCTATGAAGGAAGAGCTTAGCCAAATCGAAAAGAATCACACCTGGGAACTAGTTCCTAGACCTGCAAACAAAAATGTAATAGGAGCTAAGTGGGTTTTCAGGAATAAACTGGATGATACAGGAAAAGTAACCAGAAATAAAGCAAGACTAGTTTGCAAAGGTTATGCACATGTAGAAGGGATTTATTACAGTGAAACATTTTCCCCTATTGTTAGAATGGAAGCAATAAGGTTGATTATAGCATATGCCAGCTCCAAACAAATTAAAGTCTACCAAATGGATGTGAAGTCAACTTTTCTGAATGGTGATCTGGAAGAGGAAGTCTACATGGAACAGCCAGAAGGATTTCATGTACAGGATGCATCATAGTTTGTTTACAGATTGAGGAAATCATTATATGGATTAAAGAAAGCACCTAGGGCATGGTACTCCAAACTAGATAACTACTTAATGCAGCAAGGATTCAAGAAAGATCACACAGATAGTAACCTGTACATTAAAGAAGAGAATAACAGCCTTATTATTATAGAAGTTTATGTTGATGACATAATTTTTGGGAGTGACAATGATAGACTGAGCACAAAGTTTGCTGAAAGCATGCAGCAGGAATTCGAAATGTCTATGCTAGGAGAAATGAAGTTCTTTCTTGGATTACAAATCAATCAATGTGACAGAGGTATCTCTATCTCTCAGACTAAATACATTAATGAAATGTTAAAGAAATTCAAAATGGAGGACTGTAAGCCAGTTGGTACACCTATGGTCACTGGATGTAAATTCAGTAAGATGATAACTTTGGAGATGTAGACTAGACTATGTATAGATCCATGATTGTAAGTCTACTCTATGCTACAACAACTAGGCAAGACATTATGCATGCTATTTGTCAGGTTGGAAGATTTCAGACTTCACCTAAGAATGGTCACTTGTTGGCTGTAAAGAGGATTTTCAGATACTTAAAAGGAACAAAAAATCATGGTTTATGGTATCCAAAAGATAACTCTCTGGACTTATATGCATTTACTGATGTTGACTGGGCTGGATGTGTTGATGAAAGGAAAAGTACCAGTGGTGCTGCCTTCTTTCTTAGAGGTTGTTTGGTAAGCTGGTCCAGTAAGAAACAATCATCTGTTTCATTATCTACAGCTGAAGCATAGTACATAGCAGCAGCAGGATGTTGCACCTAGATTCTTTGGATGAAGCAGATGTTGAAGGATATGCACATACAAAATGATGATCCCATTCCCATTTACTGTGATAATAAAAGTGCAATAAGCATTTCAAAGAACCCAGTGATGCATTCAAAGACTAAACACATACCCATCAAATATCATTTTCTGAGAGAGCAGCTGCTGTCCAAAGTTATTAAGCTTGAATATGTTGGAACAAAAGACTAGATTGCCGATATTTTCACTAAGCCCCTTCCCAAATCTCAGTTTGAAATGCTTCGAGCTAAGTTGGGGGTTTTTCCTCTCTGAATATTTTCTCATTCACATTACAGGTTCTGATTTCCTGGTGTCAGATGGTTCCAAATTTTGGTTATTTCTGTGTTCTCTTACTTTCTGAACATATTTAGTACAGATTGGTTTCATTTCTTCAATTGTTAGTTGTCTCACAGTGCTAGGGGGAGACATATTCATAGGGGGAGTTCTTTTTCTATCTTTTCCATGGATGTCAAAAGTGGGAGAAAGCTTTCAAAGTTTGTCATCATGTCAAAGGGGGAGTTTGTTAGCCAGTTTTGCTACATAGTCTGAATGTTGCCATACGCCAAACTTTGAATGTTTCACTCACAAGCAAAGCCACAACAGGATGAATCAAAGGAAGTCACAGCAGTAATGAAGCAAATGTTAATGTTACAGCCACAGATGAGAACAATGTCACAGTGCTAAATGTTGCACAGAATACCTGCATATTGAAAAGGATGATTACACAGTTCACTACAACAGAGGATTTTGTTATACATTCAAATAAATGAAACAGAAGGATGAAAATGATAAAGTGTTACATCTATACAATGATTCACATATATAAAACAGAGTTTTAAATGAATAATTTGATCACACTATACAGAATGGGCAGGATCTGAAACAAAGTGGCCGGAAGGATAGTAATTTTTCATCCGCAACGGCGGAAGGGTAGTGGCTTCTTCATCCGCAACGGCGCAAGCCCACAACACAAGGATCGGCGACAACGTGGGAAACAAAAATATCGGTGAGTGGAAGAATATTCTCATTTGCAGCCGTAACGTCGGAGCGAAAAGCGGAACAGGAGCCACAACGTCGGAGCTTCAAAACACGGAAGTTGGGGCGAAACAGGAGCCACAACAACGAAGGTGTAAAGGATTTTGGGAGCTGCAACGGTGGAAGAAGAAAACACTACGGGCTCCGCCGTAGGTCTATCAACATTGAAAACTTTATGAGTCGGATGGTTAGCACATTATACAGCCGCAACGGTGGAAGACGAAATACTATGGGCTCCGCGGTAGGTCTATCGGCGTCGGAAATGTTATGAGTCGGATGGTTAGCACATTATGGAGCCACAATGGTGGATATTGAAAGAAAAAAATGTTTCGACATGAAACCAAATATTCAGTTGACTAAGGAAAATGCATCGGAAAAGAATATCGATACTGAAGCCGATTATCTTTCCGCAACAGCGGGAGGATAAGCAAATAAACCTCCGATTTAAACATTTAAAACCCCAGCGTAGTATGGAATTGGCAAGAAGTGGCGTGGCATGGCCTTGGAGAGCAGAAAATGACTATTCATGGAATGCAGAGAGTCAGGCAAGTTGAGTATTTGAAGGAATTAAGGGTTTTTTCAGTTAAAGACTATGGGAATCTATGGTATTCGTGGAATGTGAATAGTTTCGTATAGATAAGCATTCGATACCTATTAACTATTTCTCATTTGCAATTAGATGGAAAATGAAGAGTCCGTAACCATTTTTGTAATGAACGGAGAGAATGGGA
>LPNX010776612.1:246002-265983 GCA_001517045.1 Pseudotsuga menziesii
TCCTCGTCTTCATCTCCGTCGCTTAAGCGACAGCTATGTCTGTCGTTTTTGTGACGCTTTCCCATGCTATCTGTCGTGGATGCGACGGTTTCTGGTGATACGTGGCACTCCAAAAATAGTCATAGGTGTCGCAAATGCGACGCCTCGTCTTCATCTCCGTCGCTTAAGCGACAGATATAGATGTCGTTTTTGCGACGGTCGGTGACACCCAGATGCTTAAAAATTAGATATATCTGTCGCAAATGTGACGACTCTTCTCCATTTCCGTCGCTTAAGCGACAGCTATAGCTGTCGTATTTGCGACGCTTACTGTCCAAAGCAATGGTTTAAGCGACGGTTATACCTGTCGCTTATCCGACGGTTGACATTTAACCGACGGTTAGTTAAGTGTCGCTTAACCGACGGTTAGTTTAGTGTCGTATAACCGACGCCACGTGTCCGACGCTTAAGAAAAAATCAAAGTGTCGTACATGCGACAGGAAAGTGTCGAAAATCCGACATGACGGCCGTCGGATTTTGGGTCGAAATGTAGTAGTGACCTTCAGAAGTAAAATGTATTGATTCTGATAATGAAAACCTTCGAAGAAGTATCAAGCAATACAAGTATCAGATAGAATTCCTGCATGAAACAAATGAAGAATTAGTACATGCCAACAGAATATTAAGAGAAGATCTAGAAGAGATTAACAGCCATTACCAAGAGTTAATTATAGTTTCCAAAGAAGCACTAAATAGGAAAAGACAGACACAAATTTTTTGTAGAGCTAAACCAAACTGTCCAAGAAGTAACTCAAAAAAATCAAGAATTATTAAAAAGAGTCGAAGACCTCAAAGCTGAACAATAGAGAACTAGAAGTAAGACTCAAGCTTTGGAGGGGATAGCTCTTTTGGTGGAGGCTTCCAAAGATTTGTAAAAGAATTTTTAGTGACAGGTGATATTAGTTAATTTTTGTAAAGGAATTAGTTTGTTTTAAAAAAAATTTAATTGTTAAGTGATTTGATAGTCTAACCTAGAAGGTAGTTATTCAGTTAGATAACTATCTTTTGGATGTAACCAAGATAAAAGTAGGAATTTAGAATGAAAGAGGGTTCGGATTTTTTTACAAGGGGAGGCTTTCAAGATACTGTATACAGAGCTAACTTCAGAAACTCTTATGTATTTTGGATTGTCAATTACGATATATATGCAATCTATAAGCCCATTTTATCTTATCTGCTGGATTCATTTGTTATTGGTATAATCACTTAGTTTATAAATTCATTTCTTGTTTAAGATTATTTTTCATGGAATGCTTGTAAATTGTGGATGAAGCTAAGTTTTGTGCTTATATTTTTCTGGTTTACGTTCATATAGTATACATCTCAGTCTTTCGTTGTTGCATGATTTAGTGTTTGTCTTAGCCTTATGAGCTTTTACTTTCTTGTTAACAAATTGCAAAACCAAAACCTTAAAAACTTGTTTACTTAGTTTTATTTTGTGAGATTGTGTTGGCTTGTTCTTTAGTATTCTGAGAACAATTTCTAGCATTAACATCGTTAGCGCCGTTGCCGAGGATGAAGTTGAAGAATACTTTCCCTGGGTTATTCATCATTCAAGTAGTTTTGAGAGGTGAACAAAACTAGCAAATAATTAAGACTACATTTCACCAAACAGTTCATAGTGGCTACTAAGGGAGTTGGGACAAGAGGTAGACCAACTTCACCATTACACTTGGGTGTCTTAGACCCAGAGAAAATTCTAAAAGAATCTAGGGAAATTAAAATATCACAGTCATCCCCATCTTTATTAGCCCTAATTAATTTGACCTACTGTCACCCTTTCCACTTTCTGAGGAGGAAAAACAAAATCTATCTTGACAAATCGATTGGCAACTCCACTAGTTCAAGATGCAGATGTCGAAGACCATGGAAGCCATTCTGGCTCAAAGGTTTGCACCTTTTAATTTTTCCAATGTTCCAGGTTTTCCAAATCTAATACCTACTATGGATGTTTGGGGAGATTGTCTTCCACGGTTTAGAGAAAGCAAAGAGGATAATCCTTCAGATCACCTCATCAGATTTCAACAATATATGGTTCAGTTAAATATAAAACATGAATATGTTCTCATGAATATGTTCATGTGTGCACTCAAGCAAGATGCACGAGAATGGTATTTTTCTCTTCCCACTGCTAGCATTTCATCACTGAAATAATTCCACACATGTTTCCAGAAACATTGTAAGTATATGTTCTCAGCTGAATTCTCTTTTAAATATTGTTGTGAGCAGGATGGTTTTTATAATACAATTTATGGTTCCAAAAATCATGATGATAAGTATAATCAAGGACTCAAAACATGTCATGAAGAATTTGCAGTTTCAGAATTTGTTGAAGATGAAGAAGTAGCGTTTTCATATTATGTTGTCAAGGAATAATTCCATGATCATTACAATAATAAATTTGTTGTTTTGAGTCAAGTTGAAGATGATTCTAGTGATGAAATCTATAGAGATAGCTTGGAATATTGTGATAATGCTTTCAACACTCTTAATAATCATTTAAATGCTAATCCTATTGAAGATCAATCTCTTGTTCAACAAACTATTGGAAATCATTGTTGTGTTAAAGATCAACTATGTATTGAAGAAAAATGCGAACCTTCACCATCATCATTTGAAATATCCCAAAATGCTCCTCATTATGATGAAGATATTAGGGTTCCAAGACAAGAATTTTGTGATGAATTATATTCTATTCCCTTTTGTTTTGAGACTAAAATCGATGAAAGCCAAGCTATTCACATTTTTAACATTATATCGGAAGTTTCTTATATTCATGGTTATGATAAATCTGTTGTTCAAAACCATTATGAAGATGCTCTATTTTTTCTATCATTATGACTATGAAATTGAAAAGAAAGACCCAGAAATGTGTGATGTGTGTGATAGGGCACAATTTGATCAGCAGATTTAGGAATGCATTTAGTCCATTATACTTGAATAACTTGATCCAATGTATGATAGTTATCCATTTGAAGACAATGTGGAAAATGAGGTTCAGCTTTTTGACATTATTGATGATACTGTCCAAAAAATTCTAGAGCAAATTCAGGCTGATCCTGATGTCTTTTATCGCCAATGTCTGGTTGATATTCATAGAACTAAAAATTCTTATGGACATCCTATATTTTTCATAGAACAGGAAGAGGTAACTTTTGGCAATTTTTATGATCCAGTGGAAGATTATTTAGAGTCAACACTAAATTATAAATATTTTATATTAGAGACACCATTTGATGAAAGTTAGTGCAAGTTGCTAGATCTTTGCTCTTCATGTTTTCCAAAATTTCTGATTATACATATATTCAGAGTTGGAAGCAAGTTTTGGTGGGTTGATGAAATTTTTTCCTGGTTACATTGGAAATAAGGTTACAATTTGATTCAGTAAGTGGAAGGTTCCTCAAATACTTTTACAGTATTTGAAGGAAAGAGATTTGAATTTCATTTATATACCGGTGTGTGAAGGATTGAATAAAGACTCCATAGCCCAATGGACGTTTTGTAGAGTAGAAGATAGGTTCAGTTAAATGACAGAAGGCACTGGTCTACAAGTTCTTGAAGCCTCAGAAGGTGGAATTCATCCCGTAGCAGGAGCCATATGTTATAGCTATATTTTGCTTATGTTTTTAGACTACATTCTTTATATTCAAAACATAGTTTTTCTTATTTCTTTTAAGATTTTGAGCTTGGTTTTTGAGGTATTATAATAGTGAGCATACTTTTATTTTTGATATTATAATATTCCTTTTAAATTTAATTTATTTAGTTGTATTTATAGTTTTAATAGGATTATTAGGTGTATATATTTCTGAAAGGTTGAAAAGAAATATCATAAGGTCTTATCAAAGTTTAATTATCAAAATTTAACACTTTGTTTTGAGTTTTGGTTAAAAAATAATTAAACACATATTCTTGTAGCGCAAAGACAGAAAATATGAATGAGGGCGCTACAATAAAATTGTGCCCTTTGGAAAAGTCATAATTTTGCTCGTGAGTTCCAAAATCTGCACATGAGAGGAGTTTTTCGCACCTATCAAGGAGATTGATACATGTTTAGGCCATATTAATAATTTTGACAATTGTTTTGAGTTAAGCTAGGAATCATTTGGGTGAGTCGCAGCTGTCCGGAAGGTGTAAGATGTAGATCCTTTAAATAACAATGATCGTGCACGATGAGGGTAATTCATGTCAATTACGAATTTACTGAATGTATGAAAGATCACAGAAACTGTATTGAGACCTGGAAGTTCATGGTTGGAAGATGAAGACGGTTAGACACTTAGGGTTTGCAGGGTAATCGACTGGCGAAATTGTGGCAGTTGAAGATAGAGAAGCAAATGTCAGGGGACACCTGGAAAGACAAGTTACCAAATTTTTAGCAATCAAAACTATTATCATGATAGGTATGGAACCGTTTGTTGACATCATCCCTAAATTTCAGATTGTAGTGAAAGAAGAGTAGTGATGGTTGTTAATTAATAATTACATCAAACTTAGGAGCTCAATTTCTTGCTGAATTATTAAATCTTCATTGTTAGTTAAAATTGTCCAGAAATTTTTATCAGTCTTGAGGAAATGATGATATTTGGGGTTTTCAATCTACTAAATTTCATATTTACTATCGAGACTACATACTTTCAAAATACCTTGAACCATTTTCTGAAGGAAAAAAAATTAAGGTTTATTGTTCACAATGAAGAAAAGTGGGAAAACGAATAGACCTGAGCCTTCAGACATGTCTTGGGATAAAAATTTCCCTGAATGTGCAAGGTTGTTTTTAGAAGTAGGCTGGTTGAATTATTTTTAGAAAATTGATTCTCATCATACATAGGTTTCATATAAATTTACTTAGGGATTAGAGAAAGACACAATCACATTTAATACCCTAAAAATTTAGTTGACTAGAGAATTAATAGTGGAGGCTATAGGAATTGTTGATGAGGGTGAGTATTTGTTCAAGAAGGTTCCTTTTGCTTTTAACTTAGAGAATTATCTACTTCCAAATGTTGTTGCATATTGGGGTAAAGGAGTACATATACATAAATTTAAACCAGAATGGAGAGAGCCAATCAAGATCCTGCAGAGTTTTATAACATGTGAAGGAAGATATGCCTTTGTGTTTAAATATCGTTTCAGGTTTCTAGAACATTTAAGTCATGAATCAAATATAAATCTCCATTTATTTTTCCCTAAACGTTTTGAGAAGATGTCTATTGTTGATGTAATTGTAACTTCGGAATGTATTCACTTGTATTTCTTATCTATTGTAACCCAATTTTTATTCTGGGATGTACTTGAGTCATGTCATACCCCGATGTTTATTTCGGGAATTTTCTATAATGAGAAAGTCATGTCAAGTCATTGTGGGTAACCCTCCTATTGGTCAAGGGTTAAAGTCCCCACAGTTGTGGTGCCCTTGGGTTATTAGACTATCCTAGTGAAGTCAACCCTAGGTGAGTCATTGTAAGTCAGGGCAATAGTCCCCACCATTGTGTTACCCTCCTGTTTGTCAGAGGAGGCAAATTCCCCACAAGTGGTGGGGCACTAGGGTTATTAGACACTCCTAGAGATGTCGGCTCTAGTAAGTAATTGTTAAGTGAGGCCGACATGTTGGAGTGCACTTCAAGTGAACTAAAGAGTATAAATAGAGAGTGAACCTCTATATTTATCTCACTTGCAACACTCACACTCACTCATTGGGGCGCATGAGTGAGAGAGGAGAAGCTCTCACAGTGTGAGAGAGAGAAACTGATGTTGTCGGGAGATCATCTTACTATTTTGGGGTCTTACCATTTTGTGTTGATTCTATCTCCGATGAAATTGCGGGGGTTTCTCCTTTATGTTTTCCCAAAGAAAATTCTTTGTGTCTCTTGTCTCTTGCGTTGTGCTTGTTATTCTCTCAGTGAAAAGATCCTAAGATCATAATGCTAGCTTGAATGATGAAACTGTAACATGGTATCAGAGCTAACCTGAGAAGAAGACATTATGTAGCTATAGAAGCTATGGATTATTAATTTTTGGGTCTCTCTCCACAATCCATTAGCAAAATTATGCTAGGTTGACTCTCCATTGAAGGGCGCATGTTTTTGTTGAAGCGGAATTCGATTCTGAGCATTTTCAGTTTTCGGTGCAGAAATTAGGGCTTTGTACAGAAGAGGAATTTTTGAGTGAGCCCAGCATAGGATTTTTCTCCTCATCAAAACCGAATTTTAGATACCTGGATCAATAAATTTGGTTGAGTGAAACTCCAGGAAAGTCAAACCCTAGTTTGACCCCGAGCTAGAAAACCCCTAAATACTAAAACTACTAAGTTTTTGTACATTTTCTATATTCTGAGATTGGAAAAGGCTCAGGAGATGAAAATTTCAAGGGCAAAGGATAAACTCCTGATGTACAATGTGTCCAAAAATCAGCCTCATATTCGCTATACTCTAGGAGATATGATCCCTCCAAGTTACGGTTCCAGCCTCTTCTAGAATTCATCCCTAAACAGGACACCTGGGGAGATCTGAAATATATTGGGCTACAGAGGTCCAAATGGAATTATGGAAGATGTTACAGAAAGGAAATGGACTGCAATTTCAGTGATCCAAATTTCAGACTTAGAAGATGAACCAGTGACACGTGGCTGTCCATACAACTTTGCTGTTCGGAATAGTCTTGTAACAGGTCACCTTGAGAAAAGAATCATAAATCCCAATTGGTGAAACCAATTATGATGAAACATATGGTGTTGGATCAGGGACATGTGAGGTTACTTCATTGCAAAATTTGAGACGCAGTGGAGCCATAATTACAGAGATATCATAGAAACAATAACAGAAATGTCTGCAGAAGAAATTGGAAAACTGGGGCTTCCTGTTCCGGGAGCTTCCCTCCACTGTTTTTAGAAAAGGAGTACATTGGAAAGCTCCATTTGAAGAGATCTATCTATCTATTGAATCATATCTAAAATATTCCAAGTTTTGAAAATTAGGTTTTCTGTTACAAACCCTACATCAGCCAGCTCCAGAACCAGGATGGACACCTCAAATCAGTAAGATCTAATCTTTTGCAACTTCCATTTGAGGTTCTCATTTCAAAGTGATCTATCACATCAGCTTGACAATAAGCTTGGTGAAGTTGACAACTTCCAAGCATGGAAGTATATGATCTCTCTGAAGAAAATGAATTGGACACCTACATGAGTAGAAAGGTTCCATTTCCAGAGGGAGATGAGGCTAGAAGCCTTACACAAGAATAACTTGGTCAAGGCCAAGAAGATCATTGTTGATTCAATCACGGATCAACTTGTACCACAAGTGTCTTCCCTAAAGACACCAAATATGTTTGATTCCTTGGCCAAGATATTTGAAGGAAATAACATACATCAGAAGATGACCTTAAGAAACCAGTTGAAGAATGTGAAGATCCAGAATGCAGAGACCATGCAGTCCTAAGGGTCTCTCAAATCAAAAAACAACTTGAAGTGGTAAAAGAAGGAGTGAAGAATGCAGAAGTGGTGATGGCCACCTTGAATGGCCTCCCAGGATCATGAGTTTGATTCATTTGAGGAATGTGTGCCAGAAGGAAATGATTACTTTCAGTAGAATTTGGGAAGAGAACTCGCAAGAAGAATAAGCTCGAGAAGAGAAGGTGGGAGCAACTGAAGATCAAGCTCTTACCATCCAAAGAAGATCCCTCAAGCGATGAGGAATACGAAGGATTCAACTCTTGAAGAACCTCTTATCCATCCTAGCATTTCGATAAGAAACGATGCTATTATGAATGAAGAAGACGATGAAGTTGAAGGCTCAAGAAGAAGTCTACCCATGAAACAAATAAAGATAAGTATTCAATTGTCATTTCATGATATTGTTTTTTTATGCATTTGTTTATATTCAATTGATGTATTATGCATGATAGGATGTCTGCATTAATGACAGTATACTACTAATATGCATGTGATGGGTAAGTAGCTCATGGTGCTATACAACTCTCCATTGCTACTTATCTAGAATGAAACCTCTTTGCTAACATATTGGATTAGTGCACAATCTCAATGTTGTCCTGGTAGAGATGGAAGGCATCTTGAAATGTTTCTGTGAGATATGGATGAATGTTGAATTGGCTAAAGTAGTTACATGATCATATATTTATGCATAAGAATTTTCCAGTATGAATATTCCTTATGAAATGTTTCTAACCATACAAATGCATTTGACTTGTAGGAAAGATCGCATACATAATCGCCTACAAGCAAAGAAGGATGAGACTTGTTCTGAAGAACAAGTGACGATAGTTCAAGATGAAGAATAGTATGACGAATATAGCGACATCATTGATACAAAACTTTCCAGATATGAAGAACTTCAAGAAGAATGATGTCTAGGATGCAGTATCGATACGTGAAGGGAAGTTCGTAGTTCCATCATGCAGTAGATGGAAACATTGTAAGATACAAGGCATAGACTACAAAGAGACATTTGCAGCCACTGGAAGTGAAGTCACATGACATGCATAATCATGTGTGCAAACGAAAGAAGGCCTTGTATGAGTTCATAAGACACCCATGGGATAACACATACATGATGAGCCTGATGAATATCTTAACCTTTGCTACAAGGTTGATAAAGGATGACAAGATCGGAGATGGATGTGAGAAGAACCTTTGAAAAAGTTCAAAATAGAGGATCTTGGTATCAAATGATCCTAAGAAGGATACTACTTATCACTCCAGTACAGAATGTTTCAAGTGCATAGAGTATAGAAGAAAAAGGGATTATGATGCTCTTCTTCAGAGGGAGTGACTGCAAAAGATTTAAGGTTCGAC
Organism: Pseudotsuga menziesii; assembly: GCA_001517045.1. Taxonomy (NCBI): domain Eukaryota; kingdom Viridiplantae; phylum Streptophyta; class Pinopsida; order Pinales; family Pinaceae; genus Pseudotsuga; species Pseudotsuga menziesii. Next base: position 254,854 of record LPNX010776612.1, read on the forward strand.
ATGGTATGACAGGATGGATAGATTACTGATGACTCTATGCTTTACTAAGAGTAAAGCAAATTCCAACCTTTGCTTCAAGGTTGAAGGCGGAAGACCAGTGATGCTCCTGTTATGTGTCGATGCACTATTTTCTAGGCATAGAGGTGTGGACAAGGGAAGTATGTAGTAGAGATCCTGAATAGGTTCAGGATGATGGACTGCATGACCACACCTATGGCTTCGAACCTGAAGCTATTAAGTGATGCTTCATTAGAGATGGTTGATGCTACGATGTATTGTCAGATGATTGGGTCCTTGATGTATCTGACAAACATGAGACCGGATATTTGCTTTGCTATGAACACCTTGAGCCAGTTCCTAACAGATCCAAGACATGTTCACTTGATTGCTGCAAAGCATATTCTGAGGTACCTGAGGGGTACAGTTGATTATGGTCTCAAGTACGATATGAATCAGAAGATTAACCTGGAGGGTTGTGTTGATTCATATTGGGCAGGTAGTGCCATTGATAGGAAGAGAACTTCAGGGTGTTGCTTCAGTATGGGATCAGGTGTGATCTCTTGGTTTAGCAGGAAGCAATCCTGTGTGGCACTGAGTACAGCTAAAGCAGAGTATGTCATTGCTTGTTCAGCTAGTTGTGAGGAAGTATGGCTGTGGAATCTACTGTCTGATTTATTTGTTCTCCATATGGATGCTACTTGTATACATTGTGACAACCAGAGTTGCATGAAGTTGTCAGAGAATCCAGTGTTCCATGACAAGTCAAATCATATTGAGATCAAGTATCACTATATCAAGGATATGGTGCAGAGAGGAGTAGTGAAGCTCTAGTATGTTGCGATGGAGGAACAGATAGCTGATGTGTTGATGAAGCCATTGGCCATAGTGAATTTTGAGTACTTCAGGGAGAAGCTTGGTGTTCTCCATATTGAGGTTTCCTCCAAGGGAAAGTGATGAGTCCCAAAGCCATTCTGATGAGTAGGTCAGATGTAAGGGCTGAGCCATTCTGTCATGGTGAGAGGATTCAGTTCCTTCCATGTCAGATATGAGTACTGAGATCCATAGCCATTCTGATGAGTAGGTCAGATATAAGGGCTGAGCCATTCTATCATGGTGAGAGGATTTAGTTCCTTCCATGTCAGATATGAGTGCTGATTGCCATTCTAAAAATGGAGGTACCTGGCCAGTTACTTGGAACACTCAGTCCGGGACTAAGAGAGCCATTCTGAGGAGTAGGTGAGATATAAGGGTTGAACCATTCTGTCATGGCTAAAGGATTAGGTTCCTCCCATGTCAAATGTGAGTGTTGGTCATTCTATCAAGTAGGACAGATGTAAGGGCAACTTCCACTCTCCAGGAGAGTGGAGGCACCTGGTCAGTTACCAGGCAGCTCAGTTTGGGACTGGGGACCTTTCTGATGAGGGTGGAGGATTTGGTTCCTTCCAGGTCATATGTGAGTGCATGTAATTCCATCATGGTGAGAGGATTTAGTTCCTTCCATGGCCGATGTAAGTGCAAGCCATTCCATCATGGTGAGAGGATTCGGTTCCTTCCATGGCCGATGTAAGTGCGGGCCATTCCATCATGGTGAGAGGATTCAGTTCCTTCCATGGCCGATGTAAGCACAGGCCATTATTTCATGGTGAGAGGATTCAGTTCCTTCCATATCAGATGTAAGGGCAGGCCATTCTATCATGGTGAGAGGATTCAATTCCTTCCGTGACAGATGTGAGTGTGGGGCCTTTCTGATGTGACTGTAGTTTACTACATGATCAGATGTGAGTGTTGGGCGTACCTTTCTGACAAGTAGGTCAGATTTAAGTGCTGGGCATGTCTTTCAGATGATTAGGTCAGATGTAAGTGCTGGGAAAAGACCTACCTGATGGCTAGGCCTACAACCATCATGAAAGAAGGTTGGCTCTATAGAACATCCTATGACGAGATAGCACACATGATGATGACTAGATGAGATCTAGATCGAGTATGATCCAGTGACGATGTTCCAGATCGAGTGTGATCTAGTCATGATGTTCTAGATCGAGTATGATCCAGCGATGATGATCCAGATCCAGCAGTGATGATCCAGATCTAGCAGTGATGATCTAGATCCAGTGATGATCCAGATGTAGTGACGATGATCCAGATCTAGTAGTGATGTTCCATATAGAGTATGATCCAGTGACAATGTTCCAGATTGAGTATGATCCAGTGATGATGTTCTAGATCGAGTATAATCCAGTGACGATGTTCCAGATCGAGTATGATCCAGTGACGATGATCCAGATCGAGAGATGATCCAGATCCAAATGAAAGATGACTAAAGTTGACGATGATTCAGATGATACAGAGAAGAAGACTTGTGCTAATAAATTGCGTTGAGAGAATACCTTCCTAGTTAATAGGGAGTGTTGATGTAATTGTAACTTTGGAATGTATTCAGTTGTATTTCTTATCTATTGTAACCTGATGCTTATTCTGGGATGTAATTTTGTCATGTCATACCCCGATATTTATTCTAGGAAGTTTCTATAATGAGAAAGTCATGTCAAGTCATTGTGGGTAACCCTCCTATTAATCAAGGGTTAAAGTCCCCACAGTTGTGGGGCCCTTGGGTTGTTAGACTATCCTAGTGAATTTGACCCTAGGTGAGTCATTGTAAGTCGGGGCAATAGTCCCCACCATTGTGTTACCCTCCTATTGGTCAGAAGAGGCAAAGTCCCCACAAGTGGTGGGGCACTAGGGTTATTAGACACTCCTAGAGATGTCGGCTCTAGTAAGTAATTGCTAAGTGAGGCCGACATGTTGGAGTGCACATCAAGTGAATGAAAGAATAAAATAGAGAGTGAGACTCTCTATTTATCCCACTTGCAACACTCACACTCACTCATTGGGGCACATGAGTGAGAGAGGAGAAGCTCTCATAGTGTGAGAGAGAGAGACTGTTGTTGTCGGGAGATCATCTTGTTGTTTTGAGGTCTTACCATTTTGTGTTGATTCTATCTCTGAGGAAGTTGCAGGGTTTTCTCCTTTATGGTTTCCTCGAGGAAAATTCTGTGTCTCTTGTCTCTTGTGTTGTGCTTATGTTTTATTGTTGTGCTTGTTATTCTCTCAGTGAAAAGATCCTAAGATCATAATGCTAGCTTGAATGATGAAACTCTAACATATAGTAGAGTAAAGGAGCATTAGGATCATACTAAGCGGTCCATATTTCATCATGGTTTAATAAAATTAATCATGAGTACTAAGCTTCAAAAGAGAGGAAATACTTGGGATTGTTTTCTATTTTGGTCTGGGTTTCAAAGTGAGAAGGAGGACCAATCAAAGAGAAGACGGGTGAAAAAATCTCGTAACCTAGTAAAAACGTTGAAGAAAGAAGCCATAGTCAAAGTAGAAGAAGAGACTGTACAAGAAAGGTCTATGCCATAGAGGGTTGAAAAGCCTAAAAGTAAACAACAAAATAAAACTGATGAAGATGAAAAGAAATTTGATGAAGATGAGTTGTCAACTGTTCAAAGGAAGGATTTAGATCATGTAGAAAATGCCCTGAATAAAGATGCAAACCAGGGAGTAGATGAAGGTCTGGTAGAACAAGAACAGATCCATACAGAAGTACATTTAGAAAGAAAGGAAATCCCACTAATTGATAAATATAGGGTTGACAATGCACAGAGTTCACAAGAATAATCTGAAGAGAAGCTAGTTTCTCAAGGAGTCAAAAGAGAGGTGGTTCAGCTTGCTGGTATAAAGCATCAAGGTAAAGCCTTGAGCATGTTGGGAAAAATAGGAGTAGGTTGGAGACCTAAAACCAAACCTCAGAACAAATTGAGGTTGAACATGAAAAATGTTTTAAATCCTAAGCTAGCTCAAGAGAAAATCACAATAGTAGAAGACTCTTCTTCCCAAGAAGAATTAGAAGAGGATGAAAACCTGAATGATAAAAATATCAAAGGTAAGAAACATCTTTCTTTGAAGGTTAATTCACCCTCAAGAAAGATTAAAATCTCATAGCATTTGGAAAATGTTCAAAGGAAAGAAAATATTAGCTATCAGCAGGATGATTTGATGAAGCAACAGTCAATGATGACAACACTATATGCAGATGAAGAAAAGATTACAGAGCCATCAACTCAATGCAATTTTGAAGGTGATGAATCTCCAGGGGTTCTTGTAACAATGACAGAACAACAAAAAGAGGATGATGAAGATATTTTTAAGAAATTGAAAATTCCTTGGATGCTAGAAGGACTGTCTTCAGCTTCAGAAGGAAAATGTATTGATTCTAAGAATGAAAAACTTTTAAGAAGTATCAAGCAATACAAGTATCATATAGAATTCCTGCATGAAACAAACGAAGGATTAGTACAGGACAAAAGAAAATTAAGAGAAGATCTAGAAGAGATTAACAACCATTACCAAGATTTAATTGTAGTTTCCAAAGAAGCACTGAAGAGGAAAAGGAAGACACAAATTTTATGTGTAGAGCTAAAGCAAACTATCCAAGAAGTAACTCAACAAAATCAGGAATTATAAAAAAGAGTCGAAGACCTAGAAGCTGAACAACAGATAACTAGAAGGAAGACTCAATATTTGGAGGGGATAGCTCTTTTGGAAGAAGCTGCCAAATATTTGTAAAACACTTTTTAGTGACAGGTGTTATATGTTAATTTTTGTAAAGGAATTAGTTTGTTTAAAAAAAAATTTACTTGTTAAGTGATTCGATAGTCTAACCTAGAAGGTAGTTATTCAGTTAGATAACTATTTTTTGGATGTAACGAAGATAAAAGTAGGAATTTAGAATGAAAGAGGGTTTGAATTTTGGTACAAGAGGAGGATTTCAAGATACTATATACAGAGCTAGTTTTAGAAACTCTTATGTATTTTTGGTTACTAATTATGATATATATGCAATCTATAAGACCATTTTATGTTATCTGCTGGTTTCATTTTTTATTGCTGTAATCACTCATTTTATAAATTCATTTCTTGTTTAATGTTATTTTTCATGGAATGTTGGTAAACTATGGATGAAGCTCAGTTTTGTACTTATATTGTTTTGGTTTATGTTCATATATTATACATCTTAGTCTTTCATTGTTGCATGATTTAGTGTTTGTCTTAGCCTTATGAGTTTTTACCCTCTTGTTAACAAATTGCAAAATCAAAACCTTAAAAACCTATTTACTTAGTTTTATTTTGTCAAATTGTGTTGGCTTGTTCTTTAGTAGTCTGAGAACACTTTCTGGGACTAACATTATCAAAGGCTTTCTGGTCCTGGTTATCCTAGAAGAATGGAGTATCCTTCTTAAGGAGACGGATATAACCATGCATTTTCTCAGCGAAGTTACAAACAAAATGATGAAGAAAGTTTGACTTCCCTTGCAAACTTTGGAGCTCAAGCAGGTTGGTTGGGGCAGGTAGGGAGAGTATTGCAGAAATATTTAGTGGATAAATCTGAATACCATCTTTAGAAACCATGAATCCTAAGAGACGTCCCATCTCAATGCAAAAAAACACACTTGTGTGTGTTCAGCCGCATTTTGTAATAACGACATCTCAGGAAAATATCTTTAAGATGTTGAGGATGATCTTTCCATTGCGGTGAATGTGTATGAATATCATCAATGTACGACTTCATGATGTTTTTAATGTCATGAAATGCATAAGACATAGAGCACTGGAATGTGGCCCTAGCGTTCTTAAGACCAAAGGGTAGCTTCCTGTAGGCAAATGTTCCCCATGAACATATAAATGTCATCTTATGCCGATCGACGAGAAAAATCTCAATCTGATTATAGCTAAAAAATCCATCCATGAATGAGAAGATGACACTTCTAGCACAGATATCAATAATCTGATCGATGTGTGGAGTTGGAAAGTTGTCTTTAGGACAAGCTTTATTCAAATCTCGAAAATTGATGCTGACTCGAATAGTTCCCAGAAGTTTCTCAGGCGTACAAGATAGATGAATTTTGTTTTCAAAAGTTTCTCAACTTCGTCTTTGATAGCCGCAACCTTCTATTGATGGACTTGTCTCAATTTTTTCCTAACTAGTTTTGTTATGGGATAGGTTTTTATCTCATGGATCATAATGGATCGGTCCATCCCAGGAATTTCTTCATAAGACTAGGAAAAAATATCTCAGAATTCTTTAAAAGTGATCTATACTCTTTGGTTTTATCTATTGAACAGTTCTACCCTATATGAACATGTTCAATAGTTCCAGGCTTGATCAATATGTCAATTGGATCTATTTTAGTAATGTTGCATGAATTACCTTCAGATTTAGAATTTTGCAATAAGACAGGAGTTTGCGGGACGACGACAATATCAGTATCCATTAGAGGAAATTTCAACTCAAAATGGGCCTTTTAACTTTAACTCAAATTCCATGGCATCATGTGTTATCCAATGAAATTTCTTTAAATTTGAAATCTCGTATAGGTCTTAAACACTTTTTTAATATAAATTTGGGGATAGGTATCATAAAAAAAACTACTTTTTTTTGTTTGTATTTTCGACATATCTCCCAATGTTTTTACTCAAATTTGGATCGAGAGAGCTCGTTGGATGCGGAATTAAATTACGCATCCAACGAGTACCCACTCGGCATACTTTTGATGGACCCCGCTACCCCAAAAACAAGAAATATCTAAAAAAATGTGATGATGACATCATCATCACATTTTTTTTAGGTATTTCTTGTTTTTGGGGTAGCGTGGTCTGTCAAAAGTATGCTGAGCCGGTACTCATTTGATGTGGAATTTAATTCTACATCCAATGAGCCCTCCTGATCGAAATTTGAGTAAAAGCACGGGGAGATCTGTCGAAAATACAAACAAAAAAGTAGTTTTTTTCTTTTCTTCCTCCAAAATTAATAAATATTATGTTATTATTTTAACTATTATTTTACTAATTCTTTTTAGGAGTCCCATTTTGAGTTGAAATTTCCTCTAATGCAAGAGAGCTACAAAATCATTATCTGTTGAACTAGTGTTGGGGAGGAACGAGGATCTGTGATGATGATCCTTCCATATTGATTCATTCGAACTCATAATCTTTATAATGGATTCATCTGACAGAAAAGTCTGAGAGAGATAATCAAGAGTAGGAAGAGAATGTTCTAACCAGTAGGGCAAGTGGTAAGGATCTGAAGCCACAAGATGAAGGTCATCTGTATGGACATCAGAAACAGATTGGATGACATCATAAACTGCTTCATGTGGGCTTAAATAGGATGATTCAACAACTTATTTACCCTTGGGATCATATCCATATGAGGAGATCATATTTACATTAAGTGTATATGTGCTAGAAAGAATTGATGGGGACATGCCCATAAGGACAAAGTCTTTCAGCATTCCTACCCCAATCGACTGATAAGGAGGAGGGGAATGACCTAGCAAAGGGATGTTATTCATCGTAGGGGTAGTCACATCTGGCATACATAAATAAATTTGATCAATGGTCACAATATTTCCCAAATGTGGAAACTGGATGGTTCTAAACACTATCAAAGCGGCAGCTGTCATAGCGTAAAACCAATTTATTCCTAAGAGAATATTGTATTCTAATGGGGCATCCACTATTTCCACCTGAATGGTAACGTTTTTTTCCCCTAGCTCAACTGAAAGTGTTGGCATGAGACATTGGGGCTGGAAACCTCTTCCATCAAATTCTTTTATGGTCGTTGGTGATTTCATAAGCTTGGGAGAGCTAATGGATTTCCAATAGGACAAAGACAAAACTGAGGTTGAAGCACCTTCATCTAGAACAGTCCTAAATACCTTTTTCCCAACTACTCTTGTTACGATATAAAAATCTAATTGGTGAGGTAATATAGGTTTGTGGTTCTCTAGATTGAAATGAATCATATTTTTGTCACTTGGGTCCATGACCCCTAAGGCAGTTAATAAGTTTTTGCATTGCGTGGGACAGCTTTGGAGCACTTCTAAGGTATAAATTGCACATGGTTCCTGAGATAGGTCTTCTTCGACATTATATAACTGTGCAACTCGGGAATTAGGGTTAAAAATAGCCTTCCTAAGAGTACTCTTGGGTGGACGCAAAATCATGTCAATGTTTGGATTCTCGATGGTTAGGGGACCATTAGACGAGGATGCAAGAGAACCAGTAGAAGGATATTTATCTGGAGAAGGTTTTCCATTTTTCTTCTCCTCGGGCTTGTCATATGACTGACTTAGAGTTGTGAGATTAACAGTTTCGACGACATTGTTTGAATTTCCTCTATAGGATTAGAACTTCCGTGGTTAGACATGTGGTCTACCAGTTGTTGCTGAGAAGGAAAAGGATCAGTAAGGACTGCCGATGTGGGGTTACTCTTTAAAATTTGTTAATTTCATCATGACGGGGAAATTCGTTCATGAAATAATCACCACCACACAATAGGAAAGGATATTTAGCTTTCCTTTTTCCTTTATTGTCATTCTATGTGGTCGTAGGCTTGGGATTTTCCTGTTGGTTTCTGGGTTTCTTATTTCTTCCTTTTCCCTTTTTCTTACTACCATATGATTGCATACTTTGAATATAATTCACATTGGTGGAAACCATAGGATTAGAAGGATCATTGCTGTTATCAGGAATATTGCACCTTCTGCAGATAGAAGCTATTCCTTTGGTCTGAATGGTTCAGATCGAGAACAAATGAGTGAATGACAAAGGATGAAGACCTTCCTTGAACGTCGTAGACATCTGGAATACTGCTTCGATTGTGAACCTGTGTATCTGCAAATAGAAGAAACATGCAAACACATCAAAGCTACCAGAAAATCATCTACTTATCCATGTTAGTGACTAAAAAATCTAACAACATGTACCTATGAAATCAAAAAATACAGTAACGTGGGACGGAAATCAAATTTGCATTAAGAATGTATGGAGAAGCTTACAACCATTGCCTTAGTGTCAACAAGCCCCTCCACGAGACAAACACTGCATCTGCATAAGCTCCAACTTTGCTCTCTATGATCTCCAATGACTTGGACTAGGTACTCAATCCAACAGCATAACAATACCTCTATAGTTCTCCCCCTCAACTATGGATATGATGTTAGGATATTTAGACACTTAGGAGTTAGTTAAGATCAACTTGTGTAATATATCTGTTAGGTAAAAGTGTGTTTCTTTAGTATGCATTAGTATGCATTTGTAAATATTCTAATCCGATGGTCACGATATGTTCTAGACATAGAGTGATCCGACGGTTCAACTTCTCTTAGATCATACCTACCATTGATCCGTGGCTTAACACCCGATTGGTCTATGATCTCTATTTAAAGAGCATAGAGGGTCCTTAGCTAGTTGATCGATTATGAGAAGCTCATGTAACTTTCTTTCTTTTGCATAATAAATTGCTCCAAGTAGCTATTTGGCTGGGGGCCATGCACTGTTTCCCTCTCGAGGGTTTTAACCACGTGACAAACATTGGTGTATTGATCTGTGATCTGTTTGTGTGAAGCGGTTGTTTTTGGTGTTCGGTCCTTTGGGAGTACCCTGTGTACCCTAACATGGTATCAGAGCTTTTATGAAGAGCCGCTTTCGGTTTTGATTGAGATCTAGAACCGGTGTTGCCGAAACTTTGAAAGGGTTTCTTATTTTGGTTTTTATGTGCATTTGTGGCCTATGGGATCTGTTCCATTGTGTTCGGAGCATCGTTTCCATTGGGAAATAGTTTTCGTTTCATCGAAAACCGTTTCCGTTTGCTCTAGAAACACCCATTTCGGCAAATCTGAAGGTATAATGTTACAGTGACAGATTTGTTTTATTCTTTTATAAATCTCTCATATTTTATCAGTTTATTCTTAGATCTTTTATTTTTTTAGTCTCGGACTGTTGTTTTCTCTTACTGCGTATGCTCTTTGCCATGCACCTTGCACGATCGCGGCAAATCAGAAACAGTAAGGGAAAGTTTTTTTTCTTGTCTTCTCGGCTACGTATGCTCTTTGCCGTGCACCTTGTGTGATCACGGAAAATCAGAAACAACGAGAAAACTTGAAAATGTAGACTTTCCGGGTAAGCTAACAAAGATCTATCCCCATTGTGTGGAAATTTTTTTTTTGTTTTTTTGTTTTTCGTTTTTTTTGTGATTTGCAGGAAAAGAAAGCAAGCACGAAAAACGAGAGAGAAGAGTAAAAAAAAAAAAAAGCCCCCTTCCTCTTTCCATACTTTTACATACCTTTTAAACTTAGCTCACTTGGTCCAAAGTTGCTTTACACCTTGATAAGTCTTGAGTTCAAATCTTATCAAGCTACTTTTTAGTGCATGCAATTTCTATTTTCAAGTTACTTTATTGTAAAAGTGCATCTCACATTAATAAAATAAAATAAAAGTGAGTCACTTAAGTCTTTTAATTTATTTCCGCACTATTTGAAAGTACATTATTGTAAAAGTGAACTTCACTTTATACAAAAGTGATTCACTTCAAAGCAACTTTATTGTAAAGTGATTGTCAAAGGTTGATCTTTGGAAGAGGGGGGTTCTTTTTTTTAGTTGGTCAAGTTAATATCTGTCACATCACTATTGGGGACATCTTCAACATTTCCTTTGATCAAGCATAACTTCATCATCTAGAATCCGTTTTAAGTGCCGTTTTTTTAAAACCGCATATGTTTTCGAGCTCTTTGCATCCAGAAAGTTAGTTTCTGTTCTTTCAACTAGTATTTTATAGTATGGCCGCCCCTTGTGATATTATACTTACAAGTTCTAACTATTTCTCATGGAAATCTCGTATGGAGGATGTTCTGCAAAGTAGGGGACTTTTCAGGATAACCTCAGGGAAAGAAACATAACCCATTGATGATGATAAGAAAATTAAATGGGGAAATAGATGTGATGAAGCTCGTGGATTGATTGGGATGGAAATCTATATTGATTTGCGATTCCACATATCTGACATTGATGAACCTGATAAATCTTAGGAAAAGTTGGAATCTGTGTTTGGTAAACACAATGAATTTCGAGGTCATCAACTTAAGAATGAGTTGATTTCCTTGAATCCTAATGATTTTTCATGCATTCAAGACTATTTATCTAAGTATAAAACTCTTAGACTATTATGTGCAGAATGCAAGATTAAAAAAGAAGACAAACAATGTATTTATCATATTCTTTCCA
>LPNX010776612.1:266762-279677 GCA_001517045.1 Pseudotsuga menziesii
ACAGGATATAACACCAGAATAAGCATGGAGTAAAATTAAACCAGATGTAAGTCACTTTCGTGTGTTTGGTTGTGAAGCATGGGCTCACATTCCAGATGAAAAATGGAAAGCATTGCAGCCTAAAAGTGAAAAGTGCATATTTGTTGGATATTCTAAAGATGTAAAAGGTTATAGACTTCTTTAGCCACATTCTCATGATATAATCATTAGAAGAGATGTTAAATTTGATGAAAATCTCTTGGCCTGCGAGCCTAACTTGGCGGGTGTGCCATCTTTGGCCTGCGAGCCTGATTCGACGATTGTGCCTTCTTCTTCTTCTTCTTCCAGCTTCCTTGACATGTTTCCAACTCTAGTTTCTGATGATGACAGTGAGGATGAAAATCCACCCCCTCCTGCTCATGTTCCTCCAATTGCACCAGCACCAATACTTCCTCTATGGGTCCGTTCAACATGTGAAGCAGTTGTGATCTTGCCAGTGATCCTAGAGATCAACGTCGAACACATTCTCAGTTTCAGCGAGCCTCTTCTCTTTTGGCTCAAGTTTATGAGAATCATGATCTAGAAACTTTTGTAGAAGCTTCAGAAAATCCAGATTGGGATGCAGCTATGGATGAAGAATATCGTTCCTTAATGGAAAATGATACTTGGGATCTTGTTCCTCTTCCAAAAGGAAGAAAACTTGATAGATGTAAATGGGTCTACAGAACTAAGTATGCATCAGATAGAAGTGTTGAAAGACTTAAGGAAAGGTTAGTTGCCAAAGGTTTTTCCCAAGTTGAAGGGATTGACTACAATGAAATCTTTGCCCCTGTAGCGAAAATGAACTCCATCCGCCTTGTTCTTTCCCTTACAGCCTTACATAACTGGGAAGTCCATCAAATGGATGTTAAGTCTACCTTCTTACATGGTGATTTACATGAGTAAATTTACATGGAACAACCTCCTGGATATGTTCAGAATAACTCTAGCCTTGTCTGTCTCCTTAAGAAATCCTCATATGGCCTTAAGCAAGCTCCTAGAGCTTGGTATGCCAAAATGGATAGCTTTCTCCTTGACACTAGTTTTTCTAGCTGTCATTCTGACCCCAATGCCTATACCAAGAAAGTAGGAAACCATCTCATCATACTTGTTCTTTATGTTGATGATCTTATCCTTACTGGTAGTGACCCTAACCTTATAACCCATGTGAAATCCAGTCTTAAGCAAAATTTTGAAATGTCAGACTTAGGACATTTGCATTATTTTCTTGGTCTCCAAGTCTTACAAACCAAAGAAGGAATCTTTCTTTCCCAGTCTAAGTATGCTTGTGACCTTCTTCATTGCTTCCACATGGAAGATTGTAAACCATCCCCTTCTCCCTTCCAGTTTGGAGTCAAACTTTCTACCACTTGTACTTCCCCTGAAGTAGATGCCACCTTGTATCGTCAGCTTGTTGGTAGTCTCTTATACTTGGCTCATTCCCATCCTGACCTTTCCTTTTCCATTGGTTGTGTTGCCCGTTACATGCAAACTCCTCATGAAAGTCACTGGAAAGCAGCAAAAAGAATACTTCAATATATTCGAGGTACAATTCAGTTTGGGATTCATTACAGTACAGGGGGGGAACCTTTGTTGGTTGGTTTCACTGATTCAGATTGGGCCGGTGATCCTGATGATCGGAAGTCTACTGCAGGTTATGTTTTCAGTATGGGATCTGGACCTATCATTTGGGCTTGTAAGAAACAACAAGCTCTTGCTCTTTCTTCAGCAGAACCAGAATATCGAGCCGCCGTTAATGCCATTCAGGAAGCTTTATGGCTTCGGCAGATCCTTTTAGAGTTTGGATTCGAGCAGCAGCAGCCTACTCCACTTTGGTGTGACAATCAAAGTGCCCTCAAACTTGCCAAAGATCCAGTTCTACATCAGTGCAGCAAACACATTGAGCTACACATGCACTTCATCAAAAATCTTGTTCATGATTGTGTTATTGAAGTGCTCTATTGTCCTACAGATGATCAAGTTGCAGACATCTTCACCAAGTATCTTACAGAAGTGAAGTTTTCTAAACTTCAGTCTATGTTAGGAGTTCAGGAATGTGTCCTTAAGGGGGGATAGGCTCTAATGCCTCCTTCCTTCTCCTAATAGTGTCACTTTTGTAAATCCTTCAATCCTATCCCAAGTTGTTCTTAAGGGGGGATGTTAGGATATTTAGACACTTAGGAGTTAGTTAAGATCAACTTGTGTAATATATCCGTTAGGTAAAAGTGTGTTTCTTTAGTATGCATTAGTATGCATTTGTAAATATTCTAATTCGACGGTCACGATATCTTCTAGACATAGAGTGATCCGATGGTTCAACTTCTCTTAGATCATACCTACCATTGATTCGTGGCTTAACACCTGATTGGTCTATGATCTCTATTTAAAGAGCATAGAGGGTCCTTGGCTAGTTGATCGATTATGAGAAGCTCATGTAACTTTCTTTCTTTTGCATAATAAATTGCTCCAAGTAGCTATTTCGCTGGGGCCGTGGAATGTTTCCCTCTCGAGGGTTTTAACCACATGACAAACATTGGTGTATTGATCTGTGATCTGTTTGTGTGAAGCGGTTGTTTTTGGTGTTCGGTCCTTTGGGAGTACCCTGTGTACCCTAACATATGAGCTTGTATTTATAAGCCTCAATAGAAAGGGATAGTGGAGAGAATTATGGGTGAGGTGGCTCCAAGATCCTATCAAGGGGGATCTCAAGCTCAAACTAACCCATAATGATAGGGATAAGGGAGGACACGAGGCTCAAGTTTTAGAAGCCTCAAGAAACTTCTCTTTTTCCCATTTTACCCAGGGTACTGCTTTTTTTCCCTTATGACAGAGCGGTTTAGATGAGAACCTATTTTAGACCAAAGACCATAGGCGGTGGCACTGCTTCTCTAGAATAGGATACAGTTGGTGCTGAGCATGGTAGTGCTCATCAGCCAGAGGGAAAGTGTGGTGCTAGGTTTTTTCAAGTAGAATTGACAAACATAGCAAGTTTCCACTCTAAGTATTGGGATTAAGGGAAAACATGGAAGTTAAGGGTCTTATCACATGATGGTGACAGGATTTAGGTATAACAGAATTCCCCCCAAAGCATGAGACTTATAGGGATATGATAAGCGAGAGATTTGAGAGAACAAGTTGTCACTTCGAGGTGAAAGTGTCAGCTCAGTCAGAGAATTTCATCCAGTAGGCATCTGTAGTACATCAATACTTTTGACTCATAGACAAATGTAACCAACTCATAGCTGTAGACCAATACAAGGCAGATCCATGAGAGGAATAAACAAGCATGGCTACTAGAATACAACTTAGATCCATGTGATAGAGGACTCAAACTTAGACATAGCTACCAGACATACAATGTAGATCTATGTCATACAGATGGAAATTTGATCATAGCCACAACCATACAAATGTGGATCGATGCTAGATATACAAAACTCCATCGCAGCCTGGGGAAAGCAATGAGCACTAAACAAATACCTAGGGTCTTCATCTCCTCTTCCAGAAAGTACAAATATATCAATGTGATTACAATGATATGAAGTCGAACATGGTAGAAACAACTTGATTACCAACCGATGATGTGAACCGTTAACAAGTGCAAGGGAGATCACCATTGATGTCAATGATTCCTAAGGTACCCTAGTACAACCTACTGAGTGTGAATAGATGCCCTGATGTCGAACACCCAGTGGACTGTATCGATCAAAGGTCAATGCTGTTAACCTATGTCGAGAGTGAGAGAATCTATCATTAGGGCATACAGATCTCAAGGTACTAAGTTTTTGTTTCTAAGACTATTTATTGGATGATGAGCTGATGTCGACAGGAATAGTCTCGTCGAAGGAGGGCCATGATGAGTCCCACATCGATGACACGAAACTCAGAACATAGTTCTGGAATGATGTGAATGTAGTAACCATAAGACTGACTCCAAAGTAAAACTGACATAGAGACTGACACCATAATACTAGCACAGAGATTGTTTTGACTGTAGAGGTAAAACTTCTTCAACTTCCCTTTGAACATCGAGCGGCACAACAAAATACTTGGCAGCATGACTAAACCAAACAAACACACAATGCGATGGTGGAAAATGCATTCTTTTGAAAGACTCAAAGGAGTGACATGACTCATGAAAGTGGATCATCATGGAGATCAATTGAATACCCAATTGACTGAAATGATATGCAGACAAGTGCAATGTTCAAAGGTAACGACAAACTACTGCCATTATTTGCAAAATGATTCTCTTCCCATTTTCCCCATCATGATTGATAAGTGCCTCTTTTCGGTTTGATGAATTCAAAGACGGTGACAAACACTCATTATAGATCATCCTAAGACAATTCCAAACTCATATGTTTTATGAACCTGAGAGAGGAGGGGTTCGTTCCCAAAATAGGGTCTTTGAATGTTTAAATTAACGAGTCCAATGAAAGAAAATTCGGTATCGTTCATGTTTAGAGAGTCTGAACGATCACGAAAGAAGACTCCAAAGTGTCCTTTTTCATAAAACGGTTCACCTAAACTGAAAAAGTGATAACCTACCATCAGATGAATGACTCTTCAAATTCTTTAACGAGCGTGAAGACAAGATCGCTCGACAATCTTTTCGTATTTAAGGAGCTTGAAAAGAGTTTAAAGAAGACTCCACTAGGTCTCTTTTCACGATGAGATATTTTAGGAGGCTGAAAAGAATCAGAAATGGACTCGGACCTTTGATACTAAGTTTCGATAGCATGACCAAAGTATCGTAATAAATGCTCAAAGACTTTTTCCGTTTTATGGTAGTACGAAAAAGTCAAAAATGAACTCCCAAAACTTTACTGATACTGCTCTTCTATCCTACAACAACTCAAAAACAAGTGTTAAATTCCTCAATAACTAACATTAAAGGATTACAACTGATATATTTTGAGTAATAAATGATTTTAAAACAAAACGATAGCATGTCAAACCCAAAAAATGTATATAAAAGTCACGTAAATACTAAAAAATCAAAAAATTTTACTATTTACCCATAGTGGAGAGCCTTTGGAGCATTTTCTTGGCCAGTTTTTTAGTCACTAATATCAGGAGCATCCACCATCGGATTCGCACATCGTCAGTTCCAGGTAATAGCCTAGACCCTACTATTTCAATTTATGCCTTCAATTTTGATTTTTAATGGTGTTTTGGGCTTATATGGAAATCCCTAAAATCATGGGAGCGAGCATCACTCTTATCCCTTACAAGATAAGTGGTACCCCACTAGAACCACGTCAAAAACATATCACACAGGAAGTGCCACCACCTATCCTTAATAAGACACAGGAGGTGTCGGCCGTGGTGAAATAAAAGTAATTGCATAAGAAAAATTAGCTCATTTTTATTGATTTGGATGATTAAGAATGCTTCTAACAAGTCTTGTGATGGTTTTTGACATGTTCTTGTTGATAAAAAATGGTCATATGGAAAGAGAGGAAACATGATAATGATGACTCGTTTGCCGAATGAAATGCGGGTTGCATAGCCGCATTGAGAGACTGAGGACTCTTAAAATTATTCCGCACACCCAGTATGGTATCACATGAGCGATTACTAGAGCATATACTTCGGATGTGGAACCCAGAGAAACAATATTTTGAGGTTGGTGCTCACATTTTGATAGTTGAGGTAGAGGACATCTACTTCCTCACTAGCCTTTCGAGACGGGGTGCTCCCATCTCGCTGATTGGTTCCTATAGGGGGGACATTACTACTCAGGAGTTGATAGACTGTCATTACATTCCTAGGACCAGGACATCGGGGAAGAAAATCCCCATAAAATTAGTGATGGATGCTCCCCTACGGACCATGTCGTTTACCATGCAGAGAGTGGAGGGAATCTAAGGAGTACACTAGGAGTCCATAGCACATATTCTTTACGCCATAGAGGCCATGGTGTCTATAGTCTTTAATTGGGAGGAAGCTCTACTTCCGATCTTCAAGGATCAGCTGACCAAGTGTTGATAGGGGGAGCTGAAGCAATTTGGTTTTGGTTCCATTCTAGCTTGATTCTTCTTTGAGCAGGTTCCATAGATGAGACCCCAGGTGGTATTTATAGAGTTGAGGGCATGGTACCCTCACATGCAAAGGTGGGTCCAGATTATGGCCTGTACTAGAGCGGGCATAGGGAAGGTAAAGTTCAGTGACCCATTCTTTCAATGGTTGAGAGATCAGCTCCTCATGGTGGAGGATTATGCATACACGGGAACTGAATCCAGTGGTGATCCTGACCTACCACTCCCACCTGATGGACAATGGGCTAACATCAGTAAGAAACAAGAGACCCTAAAATGGAAATAGTGTTTTTATGTTTTTAATGTTTTATATTTTTTATTTTAAGTAACAAGACTTGAATTTTTTCATGTAGACGTCGAAGCAGCACGACCTGGGGGAGCCTCCTGATTAGATAGACGAGTTTGAGCCTATTTTGTACCAGAGGGTGACAATGTGACAGGGGAGTAAGAGGAGAACCTGGAGAGGTTGACTCTAGACATCCCTGATGCTTCTATTGATGACCTCCCACTGGGGTATCAGAGGTGTATAGTGGGAGTTCTGGGTCGCTTTAGCATACTGCTACGTAGAGTAGCTCGGGCAATGATATGTTACCACGAGCATCATTAGACAATGAGTGCATGATGTGTCCACTGAAAGCTTATAGATTCAGTATTTTTGTATGGTGATTTTTACCTGAAAGCCTACATGCTTTAGATGAGGTCTCATGACCTATTTTTTGTAAAACATGTTCATATATATATATATATACATAATTTTACTTGGTTTTTATACATATCAAATGGTGAATGTATTTTACATGAGTTTTATGTGTTTTTAATAGTTTATTTACAATGAAGCAAGTTTGATTTTCATGTCATGAATGGGCAATATGCCAATCTAGGATGTAATTAGCCAATGAGTTAGCAACTACATTATGTTCCCTAGGGATATGCCTATAGGTGATAGTTTCAAATGACCTTTCTAACAAGCGTACCCTCCAGAAGAGATGAAGAAGAAGAGGATTCCTAATGGTATAAACATAGTTTAGATGAAAAACCACTAATTGTGAGTTCATCAAGACTACCAAGTTGTGAACATATTGGGAGGCAAATTCAGTCAGAAGACCTATGACTGCTCGATACGCGGTCATATTTTTGGTAGCAAGACCAATACAAACCGCTCCTGAACTAACCAAATCATAAGTTGGGGAATAGAGAACCCAAGCAGCTGAGGAAAGATTCAAGGTGTGGTGGGAAGCACCATCAGTGAAGCCATAGAAAGCCATCTACTCTGCATGACCAAAACATGGTATAAACAGATACAGACACTATACTCAAAACAATATTGAAAATACTTAAGCACACTAAAAGTCAAGTAATATACATATATACAAGATACTATCCAAGAGATATCTAAGCATAGTACATCTTCAGGTACAACCCATTGCGAGGTTTCCCTAAAGGGATTCCATTGTAGTCTACGAGCTCATAGGCCCCTTTCTCTAAAACTTTAGAAATAATGAAAGGACCGTACCACATGGATTCAAACATTCCTTTCCCTAGTTTGTCATATCTCTGATCATAAGTCAAAACTAGGTCACCCTCGTTAAAGGCACGAGGTTGGATAGACTTGTCATACTGCACCTTGACGTGTTTCTGATGTGCCTCATTAGCCAAGGTAGCATCTCTCCTAGTTTTGTCAAGGTTGTTCAAGTATAGAAATATCTCTTCCTCTGCGGAAGTGTCTAGGAGAAGTTAGACATCAAGTTTCAAGGATGGAATGTGATATTGAATTAGCAAGATAGCTTCGAGTCCATATAAAAGATGGAAAGGTGTGAAACCAGTAGTTGTTTTCACCGAAGTCCTGTAAGCCCAAAGAGAGGAAAAAAGGATATGGTGCCAGTTGGACTTATGGTCTCCAACCATCCAATGAAGCATCATTTTCAGAACTTTTCTAATGGCCTCTACCTAACCATTAGCTTGCGGATAATAGGGTGTAGAGTTTTCATGACGAAAACCTAGCTTGGAACTTAGTTATTCCATCATTTGATTATGGAAATGTGATCCATGATCAATAACTATAGAGTGTGGGACTCTAAATCTAGCTATCACATGATTGAACAGGAAGAGAGCGGCATTCTTACCATCTTTCACATATGTAGGCATGGCCTCATCCCACTTTGTAAAATAGTCAACGGCTACGATGATGTAACCATTCCCCCCGGATGAGCTAGGATTACAATGCATATAATCAATCCCCCATTTGGAAAATGGGCCAATGACAATGACGGGGTGTAGTGGAGCAGGATGAGTGCGCTTTTTCAAATAAAAATGTTGACAAGGTGGGAATTTCTTGATAGCCTCGTGACAATATTTAAAGACTGAAGGCCATAAATAGCCAACACAAAGGATTTTATGGGCTATATCCATCCCAGATAAATGATCGCCACATGCTCCAGAGTGGAAATCATTCAACACTTGTTCAGCTTCCTCATGGGTGAAGCATTGTCGAAGAACAAAATCAATACCGCGTCTATACAAAGTGTCATTAAAGATGAGATAGTATTTTGCGTGGTGAGGAATACGGTGGTGATCGTCACGGGATAGATTCAGATAAAATCTTTGTGTTTGGAGATAAATGAGAAAATATCCATACCATGGGTCAGTAGTGCTTATCAGGAACAGGAATTCATCTGAAAATGAATCACTGGGCTCAGATTCCATCGAAGCACAGGGAAGATCACACATGAGCTCAAAAAATACCAAGGATTTCTTTGCTGTGGCTTTGGAAAGTTCCAAATTAAACTCTTATAGTATGACTATCCATCGGGAGTACTTTCCCCTGAGCACCTGATGAGTCAGGGTGTAATACATAGGGTTCTGGTCTACCAATATAGTGGTTGTGTGGAGCAAAATGTGGTGACGAAATTTTTGAACAGCAATGACTGTGGCCAATGGTAATTTCTCCATGCATGAATATCGAGTTTCAGAATCCATAAGATTCTTACTAGCATCGTAGATCATGTGCTCCTGACCATCGGGATTTTCCTGCACCAAAACCATAGCGATGGTAGTAGTGGAGGCAACAATATATAAGAGAAAATCCTTTGAATAATTTCGGGGGTGTATCACAGGTGAATGAGTTAGAGTGTGTTTGAGATTATCAAAGGCTCATTGGGCTTGGTCATCCCAATAGAACAGAGTATCATTCTTAAAGACACGCATATAACCATGTGTTTTCTCTGCAAAATTGCACACGAAACAACTGAGAAAGTTTGCCTTCCCTTGCAAACTTTGGAGTTCTAGAAGGTTGGTTGGGGCTAGTAGAGCTAAAATAGTGGAAATTTTCAATGGGTCTATCCAAATTCCATCCTTAGAAACCACAAAACCTAACAGGTGTCCCATCTCATTACAAAAAACACATTTATGAGGATTGAGGCATATATTATAATGATGGCATCTCAGGAAAATTTCTCTAAGATGACCAGGGTGGTCCTCCCATTGCTGTGAATGAGCAGGGACGTCATCAAGGTATGGTTCAACAATATGTTTTATATCATGAAATGCATAGGACATAGCACACTAGAAAGAGGCTCCAGCATTTTTTAAGCCAAACGATAACTTCCTATATGAAAAGGTTCCCCATGGGTGTTATACAAAAATCCTGTCACCATCATGTGATAAGACATTTGACATACCTACTTGCCCTAAATCCCAAATTCTGGAGTGAAGAATAAATGGTTTTTTATCAGTCTGTCATACAAATTCCCAGCACCATGCATGCCCCTTTATCTAGGAGCGGTACCTTTTCTCACACTGCCTTTCATCGGTTGTCCATAAGCAATGCCACCGCCCATTGCCCTTGCTCCATAGGCGGTTATTACCAGAACCACTCTATCATAGAAGGAGAAGCATGGTACCTTGGGTGAAAAGGGAAAAAGAGAAGCTTCTTGAGGCTTCTAGACAATAAGCCTTGAGATATCCCTTATCCCTACCACTGTGGGTTTGTTGAGCTCGAGATCCCTCATCCTAGGATCTTAGAGGCCACCTCACCCACTAATTTCTCAACCATCTCTATCCATTAAAGCCCTATATATATGAGCTCATGGCCATGGTTGAGGGGAGAACATTGAAGGTATTGTTATGCTATTGGATTGATTCTTGGCCCAAGATCATTTGGAGAGAGCATAGAGAGCTAGAGTTGGAGCTTTTGGGGATGAAGATCTGGTTTCATGGAGATGGATGTCAACACTAAGGCTTGGTTGTAAAATTCTTCATATTTCTAATGCAAGTTGATTTTTTGTCCCATATATATTGTTGATGTTTGATTTCAGATATATATTGCTAGATTCCTTAGTCACTAGCATAGATTAGTAGATCATATTCTAGTTTCTTTGATTTGTTTCGTGTTGATCTTGATTGTAGGTACACAGGTGGACTATCAAACCCTTGTATTCCAGATATCTACAGTTTCTAGGGAGAGTTATAAATATCTATGATCTATTTGTTCTGGATCTAAACCATTCAGACCAGTGGAACACCTTGCTGTCTACAGGAGGTAAAATATTCCAGCTAACAAATTTGGTGACTCTACTAGGGATGGGAACATAGAATGGGAACTTTGCTTAGGGAAAAACTAACATGATGGTCAGAACCTAACATGATGGTCGGGTTCTGACTGTCATGTTAGTTTTCCCTTAGCAAAGTTCCCATTCCATGTCAAGCTCGTTAAAAAATGAAATAGAACCTGATGATCATGTCAGGTTCTGGCCATCATGTTAGTTTTTCCTGAGCAAAGTTCCCATTCTATGTCAAGCTCATTAAAAAATGAAGTATATCTCCTTAAGCATAGTTTACCTTTTGGTTTCAAGCTTGCTTAAAAATGAAATCATTTTCTAAGCATAGTTTTCCTTTTGGTTTCAAGCTTTCATAAAAATGAAATCATGTTCCAAGCATAGTTACCTTCTGTTTCAAGCTTGTGTAAAAATGAAACAGATCCCCTTCCCTTGAGTCGAGTCTTCACTTTAGTGTTAGAACTTGAACCTTCGCCTCTCTGTTCCTACCCCCCTGGTGAACATTTTCACATTAGTAACTAGGTTTTTAGGTTGGGTATGGAAGAAGAATCGTCAGATGAAACGAAGCTTGGGGGCATGTCGAGCTGCAAGCAACCATGCTAGGGGTAAGCTTCACTAGCAATTATGCTGGGGGAAGGATTCCAACCTCTGTATACCATGTTAATGGGATTTTTTAAGCATAGTTTACCTATTGGTTTCAAGCTTACGTAAAAATGAAACCAATCCCTGAACATTATTTCAACTGATCTTCGAGGTTGTTAAAAACAGTAAGATGGTGTTGAGCTTACTTTTCATTTTTCATTCTCTAGTTAAAACATGAAAAAAAAATTCAGCTTAGTTTATTACTCTTTCATGCTCTAGATTCAAACATGAAAAAGGTTAATGGAGTTCTCTTTAAACCCTTTTCAGACTCCCTAAATATGAAAAGATTGTTGAACGATCTTGTCTTCTTCACGCTTGTTAAAGTATTTGAAGATTCGTTCGTCCGACGGTAGGTTATCTCTTTCCCAATTCGGATAGGACTATATACGAGAAAGGAACACTCCAGCCAATCATGACTGGAAGAGTTCTATAAGGTATGATTTTACACTTTTTTGGGCCTTAGAGACTAAATCATATGAAAAAGGACCCCCATGGAGTTTTCTTTCATATTCGTTCAGACTCTCTAAACATGAATGATACCGAGTTTTATTTCAGTGGACTTGTTAAATTAAACATTGAAAGACCCATTTTGGGAATGAGCCCCTCCTCTCTCATATTTGTAAAACATATGAGACTGGACTTGTCTTTTGACAAGCTATATTGAGTGTTTGTTACCCTCTTTGAACTCGTAAAACCGAAAAGAGGCACTCATCGATCATGATGGGGAAAATGGGAAGGGAATCATTTTGTAAATAATGGAAGTTGTTTGTCGTTACCTTTGAACATGGCACTTGTCTGTAGAATCATGTCAGTCAATTGGGTATTCAGCTGATCTCCGTGGCGATCCACTTTCATGAGTCATGTCAATCCTTTGAGTCTTTCAAAAGAATGCATTGTCCACTGTCACATTGTGTATATGTCATGTTTAGTCATGCTGCCAAGTATTTTTGTCATGCCACCCAATGTTCAAAGGAGATCTGAAGAATTTTTACCTCTGTAGTCTACACAATCTTTGTGTTAGTATCTTTGAGTCAGTCATATGGTTACTACATTCGCATCATTCCAGAACTATGTTCCGAGTTTCATGTCATCGATGTGGGACTCATCATGGCCCTCCTTCGACGAGACTATTCCTATCGACATCAGTTCATCATCCAGGAAATAGTCTTAGAAACAATATTTAGTACCTTGAGATCTGTATGCCTTAATGACAGATTCTCTCGCTCTCAACATAGGTTCAAATCATTGACCTTTAATTGATAGAATAGATTGGGTGTTCGACATCAGGACATCTATTCGCACTCAGTATATTGTACTAGGGTACCTTGGCTATCATTGACATTAATGGTGATCTCCATCGGACTTGTTAATGGTTCACATCATTGGCCGGTAATCAAGTGGTTTCTACCATGTTCGACTTCAGATCATTGTAATCACATGGATAGAATAGTACTTTGTGGAAGATGAGACGAAGACCCTAGGCATTTGTTTAAAAGTGCTCATTGCTTTTTCCCCAGGTTGTGATGGAGTTTTGTATATCTAGCATGGATCCACATTTTTATGGTCATGGCTATGCTCAAATTTGTGTCTGTATGACATAGATCTATGTTGTATGTCTGGTAGCTATGTCCAAGTTTGAGTCCTCTATCACATGGATC
>LPNX010776612.1:279696-298373 GCA_001517045.1 Pseudotsuga menziesii
GCCATGATTTTTTATTCCACTCATGGATCTGCCTTGTATTGGTCTATAGCTATGAGTTTGGTTATTTGTGTCTATGAGTCAACATACTGATGTACTACAAATTCCTACTTGACTACATGCTCCGATCGAGCCAACATTTTCATCTCCTAGCAACGACTTGTTCTCAAAGCTCTCATTTATCGTATCACTCTAAGACTCATGATTTTGGGGGAATCCTGTTATACCAAAATCCTATCACCATCATGTGATAAGACATTTGACATACCTACTTGCCTTGAATCCCATCTTATGGAGTGAAGACTAAATGGTTTTTTATCGGTCTGTCATACAAATTCCCAGCACTGCGCATGCCCCTTTATCCAAGAGTGGTACCCCTACTTGCACCGCCTTTCATCGATTGTCCACAAGTGGTGCCACTGCCCATTTCCCTTTCTCCATAGGCGGTTATTACCAGAACCACTATGTCATAGAAGGAGAAGCACGATACCTTGGGTAAAAAGGGAAAAAGAGAAGCTTCTCGAGGCTTCTAGATGATAAGCCTCGAGATATCCCTTATCCCTACTACTATGGGTTGGTTGAGCTTGAGATCCCTCATCCTAGGATCTTAGAGGCCACCTCACCCACTAAATTCTCAACCATATCTATCCATTAAAGCCATATATATATGAGCTCATACCCATGGTTGAGGGGAGAACATTGAAGGTATTGCTATGCTGTTGGATTGATTCTTGGCCCAAGATCATTTGGAGAGGCATAGAGAGCTAGAGTCAGAGCTTTTGGGGATGAAGAGCTGGTTTCATGGAGATGCATGTCTACACTAAGGCTTCGTTGTAAGCTTCTTCATATTTCTAATGCAAGTTGACTTTTTGTCCCATATATATTGTTGATGTTTGATTTTAGATATATATTGCTAGATTCCTTAGTCACTAGCATAGATTAGTAGATCATATTCTAGTTGCTTTGATTTGTTTCATGTTGATATTGATTGTAGGTACATAGGTGGACTATCAAAGACTTGTATTCTAGATATATGCAACGTCTAAGGAGAGTTATCAACCTCTGTGATCTATTTGTTCTGGATCTAAACCATTCAGATCAGTGGAACACCTTGCTGTCTGCAGGAGGTGAAATATTCCAGCTAGCAATGGGAAAATGAATGTCATCTTGTGCTGATCGGTGGGTAAAATCTAAATTTCATTATAATTAGAAAATCCATCTATAAATGAGAATATGACACTTTTGGCATAGTTGTTGATAATCTAGTCGATATGCAGAGTAGGAAAGTTGTCTTTGGGACAAGCTTTGATCAAATCTCGAAAATCGATACAGAATCTAATGGTGCCATGATTTTTATTGACAAGGATGATGTTTGATACCCATTCCATCAGGGGTATGGGATAAATAAACCCAAATTTGAGAAGTTTTTCTATTTCAGCTTTAATAGTTGCGGCCTTCAGTGGATGGACTTGCCTTAGTTTTTACTTGACAGGTTTAGCAACTGGATAGGTTTTTATTTCATGGACCATAATGGATGGGTCTATCCCTAGCATTTATTCATAAGACTAGGAAAAGTATCAAAGATATAATCCAGAATAGGAAGAGAGGGTCCTAACCAGTAGGGTAGGTGGTAAGGGTCTGAAGCCACTAGATGAAGTTCATCAGTGTGGTCATCGAAAAGGGTTTGAATGATGTTGTGCATTTCTTCATGTGAACTCAATGAGGTGGAATCAACAATTTGTTTGCCTTTTGGATCACAATCATATAATGCAATCATATTTATTGTCACTATGTTTGTGTTAGGAGGAGTGAATGGGAAAATCCCCATAAGGGACGAATCCTTCAACATGCCTACCCCAATCGACTGGTAAGGAGGAGGGGACTAGCCTAACATAGGGATGTTATTAGTCATAGAGGTAGTAACATCCAGCATATAGAAATTGAGTTGGTTAATGGTGACAATTCTCCCTAGATGTGGAAATTGGACAGTTCCAAATACTGTCGAAGCGACAGCAGTCATGGCGTAAAACTAATTTCTTCCTAGAAGGAGGTTGTAATCTAACAGGGAGTCTACTACTTCTACTTGAATAGAAACAGTTTTTCCCCCAAGCTCGACTGAAAGGGATGAGATGAGACCATGGGTCTAGAAAACTCGTCCATCAAAGGATTTCAGAGTCATAGGTGATGTTACAAGCTCACGAGAGCCAATAGCTTTCCAACAAGATAGGGACAAAACCGAAGTTGAAGCTCCTTCGTCTAAGACAGTTTTAAAGACCTTCTTTCCAACTACTTTCGTGATGATTTGGAAAGTGAGTTTGTGAGGTAGTCTAGAATTATAGCTCTTGACATTGAAATGAATCAAATTAGTATTGTCCATGTCTAAATATCCTAATGCAGTTAACAAGTTTTTGCATTGTGTAGGACAACTTTGGAGTACTTCCAAGGTAGACATTACACATGGTGCATCAACGAGATCTTCAACTACATTATAAAATTGAGTAGTGTGGGAATTAGGGTTAAACACATACTTCCTAAGAGTACTGTTGGGTGGACGTAAAATCATGTCGAGAGTAGGATTCTCCATGGTTAGGGGGACAATAGACTAGGATTCGGGAAAACCAGTAGAGGGAGCCTTTCCTGAAGAATAATTGTCTTCTTTCTTATCTGTGGGTTGGTCATAAATCTGACTTCGAGTTTGCAAACTAATAGTATCCAAAGACATCATGTGAATTTCCTTTGAAGAACTAGAGTTTCCATGATTAGACATGTGGTCTATCAATTGTTGTTGGGAGGGAAAAGGATCCGTGAGAACTATGGGTGCGGGATTTGTTTTCAACAAATTGGTGATTTCGTCTCAACGAGGACACTCTTTTTTTGAAATGGTCACATCCGCATAGAAAACATGGATATTTTACTTTTATTTTCCCTTTATCATTATCATTGGTGGTTGGTTTTGGATTCTCTTGTTGGTTTCCAGGTATTTTGTTTTTAGCTTTACCTTACTTTTTATTGTTGTCGGGGATTTGAATACTCTGAATAGAATTGACCTTGGCAGAAACCTTGGGAGTTGAAGGAGAATGGATGGCAGTCTTGGGTTACTTGGCAGGTTTTGCTGCTGACGGGGACTGGATTGAACCAACAATCCCATCAATAGGGACTTCTGCTGGTGGTTTTCCAGGATCGATGCTTGGGTGAGGAGCTTGAGGGATCAAGTCATACAAAGTTACGGACTGGGAATAGACCAAGTCCAGATACTGGGATCGACTAATGGATTTATCTTCAATAAGAGCACCACCCATAGCCACATCTTGGGCAATTGGAGGAAACAAAAATTTAGTAAACCAATCAGCTAATAACTGATCCAGGATAGGATCCTTAATAAGTATTCTCTTCCTTCTCCACTCATGGATATGATCGGATATGTGGGTGGAGGTGTTCTGTTACAGATAAGTTAAGAGATAAGTTCCCATTTCATAACAGATAAGAAGATGAAAGTGCATAAGAAATACAGTTTCCAATGAGAAAAAATCCACAAACGAATGTTGCGGAAGTTCAATGTACCATTTCACGGGTGTACTGGTCAAATTTCGCTGAAAGAGTCTTAAACGAACTGAATCATCCATAAGGGATTTTGAATAACACCACAAACATAATGTCATGACATGGTTTTTTAGATCATCTCCCTACTTCCCGTCGAACTTTGGAATGTCCGATGGTAACTTTACCTAAATGGGAGGCCACAAGGGGTTATGTCGAATGGGGTCATTAATCAACTTAGAAAAATTAGGCAAGTCCAAAGTTGCTAGGAAAGGTAACTGAAGATTAGGTTGCACATACTGGTAATATTGATATGGCATATAAGTACCAGTAGGACTGTAAGTAGACTGAGAGATAGGTTGTTGTGATGAAGAACTACCAGAAGATCCACCCGTAGGGGGTTGATTTTCGGGATCAAGATTGTTAGGACCACCGGGGCTTCTAGGAGGAGGACCACTAGGACCTCCAGGACAACCAAGACCACCTGTACCACTAGGAGGTGTACCACCAGACCCTTTGGGACCCATGGGAGGTAAAAATTCAGAGCCACTAGAACAACTAGGAGGAGGGCCACCAGACCCTCCGGGACCATTAGGAGGGAAGCCACCAGGCCCCCCAGGACCACTAGGACCATTAGGACCATAAGGAGGAAAGCCACCAGGCCCTTGAGAACCATTAGGCCCCCTAGGGGGAGGACCTCCATAAGGTGGTCCTCTAGCACCCCCCGTAGTATGTATAGGTATTCCCCCCATAGCTAGCATCTAGGACTAGTTAGGTTGCCCCCATGGCATGAAAGTATTACTAGGATATGGAATTCCAGCATAAGGCAATTCTGTAGGGTTGGGTGGATAATTAATGTTTCCCACAGGTACTTGATTTGATGTGTAACCATACCCCCAAGAGGTTTGATTGGTTACAGGTTGTGCCCCCAAGGCCTAACCTGAACTGGATGGGGGGTTAACCACATTTGTGTGGGTAGGAGGGACATAAACTATATATTTCTCTATGCTAGAGGTATGTACATGAATAGGTATAATTCCGATGATAGATAACGTAGGTCATGTTGGGGGTTGACCCTCGACACTAGAAGGTATTGATGAAACAAGAATTGAATGTTGAGCCCCAGGTGTGGAAGACCTGAGAGGATTTGGAACAGACATAATATGGGAGGTGGTGGGGTTGGAAGTTTGACCTGGATTATGTGGAGTCACTGTACGATCTAGAATTGGTAAGTGAATGATATCCCACAGGAACATCTGCGGAACATGATGGTGGTGTGCCCAATATGTTATCTATTTTATTTTCAACTTCTTGTGCACAGAGAATAGCTTCCTAGTATTGTATACATTCTTCTTCATTTGGTGAAACTTCTTCAAAACAGTTTAAATGGGTGCCAAATGAGGCAATGGCTTGTTCTATAGAGGTGTCCCAAAATGGAACATTGGGACCATAATATGGACGGGTAGTATCATCAACATGAGCTTTTGTGGGAGAATGGAACGAATTATTACCTCGAGAAGGTGGTTGGACCAAGGGAGGTGAGTGGGAAGGATATGGTCCTCCACTTTCTGTAACCACATTCTCTCCCACTTGGGTGTTGGTAGCAGCTCCTTGGTCGATAGCTTCCATAGGATTTTCTACTGAAACAGGAATAAAATCAGGTGGCAAGCCTCATACTCTTCTGGACTTTCTTAGCTCAGCCAGTTTGTACAACTCCTATCTAACCTAGGGTCTCAAAACTAGAAAACACACCAAAATTTTCCCTACTCAAGCTATAGGCCAAACAAGCAAACTTAAATGACAAGAGGATTTCAAATAGTCAGGTCTCTCACCAGGATTGTTAAGAAGGTGCCACTCATAATATACCTCAAGGGTACGTGCGTAGTAATCTCCCTGAATGTTGTTTTCGGTGTATGGCTCCAAGAAAGATGGCCAAAGGGCTTTTATCAGATAGATAAGGTATCCTAGTGGGGTCTCTCGATATACGCAAGGTACATGGGATCTCAAAACGGTAGTAGTGTTATATAATGCATAACCATTCGAAAGGGGCCTTCCTATTTACAATTGAGTATGTGAAGTAACTTTCTATATACCTCAAGGGTACGTGAAAGGCCATTTGATATACCAATGGTATGTGGAAGAACCGCGCGAGTCCCGGGATGTAATGCAGATGAGTAACGACAGCTCCTACTCTTAATGACGCATGAACACGTCTCTAACCTATCACTCAAATTGCTATGTAAATTTTAACCTATAACTATTGTTAATTTTAAAAGTGGACAGTTAGGTGAATGCATGGAATTTTGATAGAAAAATTAAAACCATGCAATATGTAGATGCAAATATTTCACTTTACCATTCGTGGTATGCCTAACTACGGGAGGAAAAGAGAGTATTTTCTTTTTGTTTTAGAGACAGAAATTCCCAAACAACTATATTGAACAAATCAAAATCAAATACAAGGAACAAATTCCAAACTCATTTTCCTTTTCTGAAAGAAATCAAAAGGGGAAGAGTCTCTTTTCCTAAAAGAAAAACAAGAAGCACTCTACATGTATATGCACTCTATTTTTCGATTTTTCTTAAAACATAGATAGATCTAACTTAAAACTACACTATTTTTTCTTTTATCTTTTGGTGAGATAGTACTAATGCAAAAGAGAAAAAAGAACAAAGAGAACCTGAAAGCTTGTGAGGCTAATCAGAGATCCAATGTCTTATGTTCAATAATCATAATCACCTAATCTTAGTAAAAAAAATCTTTTTTACAGCAAAAAGAAGTCTTCTATGGAAACAAAAAATGAAATCAAGATGATGATCAAATGGTTTTTCTTTTAGTCTTTATAAAAGAAATGAAAAGAGAGCTCACTAAAACCTAAGCTTTTAAAAAAAAGTTCTGTTCACAATCACAACCAACAAGCATGGAAGGAAATGAATAATCAACAAGCTTAGTCTAGATTTTGAATTCTGTAATCAAACCAATATTTTACCACATAATCCCCAACCATGAGCATTCAGATTCTAACACACAATCCTGAGAGTGCAGGGTTGAAAGCAAACAAACTCAAATTTTTGCAAAAAATGATGAAAAACTATTTCTTGAACAAAGCCTACCTGGCACCGTGCTGGAGGGGTCTTGACAGAGTGGTTCTGGACAAACAACGATTCTGGATAATGGGACTCAGGCGGTGGCACCGCTTATGGATAATGGAGTTCAGGCAGTGGCACCGCTTCTTTCCAACAACACATGTGCGATTCCCTGAGTAGATCCAAAACACAAGGAGAAAAAAATATCAAGTTAAAAATTGATCCAATCAAGGAAAAAATTGATGGATTGACAGTAAAAAAAAGCATATAAAGTCGAAATAGGTCAGATCTGAACAGATCTAAAAGTTTCAAACCCAAATTCACTAATTCAGATGGAAGATTTGACTGAAGAGAGTTGGAGATGGATCCTGGATTCGGAGAAGACTTCAAGAACTCAGGAAGATCATATCAACTAAGATTTTCACTATTCCCGAGTATGGTTGCCAAATTTGTTATTAGGAATATTGCACCTTCTGCGGACAGAAGTTGTTCCTCTCATCTAAATGGTTTAGATTGAGAACAAATGAGTGAACGACAAAGGATGAATACCTTCCCTAAATGTTGTAGACACCTAGAATAATGTTTCGATTGTGAACCTTTGTACCTGCAAATAGATCAAACACGAAAACACATCAAAGCTACCAGAAAATCATCTACTTATCCATGTTAGTGACTAAGAAATCTAACAAATTGTACATGTGAAATCAAAACAATAGTAATGTGGGACAGAAATCATCTTTGCATTAAGAATGTATGGAGAATATTACAACCATTGCCTTAGTGTCGAGAAGCCCCTCCATGAGACAAACACTTCATCCCCATAAGCTCCAACTTTTCTCTCTATGCTCTCTAATGACTTGGAATAGGTACTCAATCCAACAACATAACAATACCTCTATAGTTCTCCCCCTCAACTATGGATATGAGCTTGTATTTATAAGGCTCAATGGATAGGAATAGTTGAGAGAATTATGGGTGAGGTGGATCCAAGATCCTACCAAGAGGGATCTCGAGCTCAACTAACCCATAATGATAGGGATAAGGGAGGACATGAGGCTCAAGTTCTAGAAGCCTCGAGAAACTTCTCTTTTTCCCATTTTACCTGGGGTACTGATTTTCTTCCCTTATGACAGAGTGGTTTAGATGTGAACTGATTTTATACCAAAGACCATATGTGGTGGCACCGCTTCTTTAAAATAGGATACAAGTAGTGCTAAGGATGGTACCACTCATCAGCCATAGGGCAAGCGTGGTACTAGGTTTTCTCAAGTAGAATTGACAAACAGAGAAAGTTTCCACTCTAAGTGTTGGGATTAAGGGAAAACATGGAATTTAAGGGTCTTATCACATGATGGTGACAAGATTTAGGTATAACAAGTGGTAGAAGGACTGGGTTTTTTTGAAGGTTTTACTGCTAGCAGAGGCTGGATTGAACTGATAACCCCATCAACAGGAGTTTCTACATGTGGCTTAGTCGGCTCCGTTCTGGGATGAGGAGAATGAGGAATAAGGTCATACAAATTTTTGGACTAAGAATAAACTAGGTCTAGATATTGATTGCAACTAATAGCCTGCTCTTCAGTGCAACACCCCGCATAGCAACATCTCGGCAAATGGTTGGCAACAAAGACTTTGTAAACGAATCAACTAGGAGTTGGTCTGGGATAGGAGCTTTAATGAGGCTTCTCTACCTTCTCCACTCATGAATATGATTTGATATATGTGTGGAGGTAGTTTTATGTAGAGAGGTCAAAAGTTATGTACCCATTTTGTAGTGAATGAGTAGCTAAAAGTGTGTGAGGAATACAGTTTCCAAAGCATGAAAATACACAAACGAATATCATGGAAGTTCAATATACCACTTCGCGGCTGTACAGGTCAAAGTGTGCTGGAAGAGTCTCAATCGAATAGAGTCATCCATCAAGGAGTTTGACAAACAACATAGATGGAAAGTCATAACATGATTCTTGGGATCATCTCCCTGCTTACCATCAAATTTTAGAATGTCCAATGGTAACTTGACTGGAATAGGGGACCATGAAGGATTGTGTTGAATGGGGTCATTAATCAACTTAGACAAATCAAGAAATTCCAAAGTTGCTAGGAAATGTAACTGGCGATTCGGTTCAACGTACTGGTAGTATTGATAAGGCATGTAACCACTAGTAGAACCGTAGGTTAACTAATACACAGTTTTTTGAGATGATGAACCTCTTGAAGTTGGATCCCTAGGATTAGGGCCACCAGAGCCAGTAGGACCATTAGGAGGACTTCTAGGACCTTTGGGATCACCAGGACCATGAGGACCACCAAGACCACCAAATTCACCAGGACCACTAGGACCACTAGGACCACCTGGACTACCTGGACCTCCAGGGATAATAGGGGGGGTGGGGGGGGGGCACCAAGAGGAGGACCACTAGGAGCTCAGGGACCACCAAGAGGAGGAACACTAGACCCTCTAGGACCTCCAGGACCACTAGTCTCCCCAGGACGAGTACCTCCCACACCTCCGGGACCACCAGGACCACCAGGGGGAGGAACTCCATAAGGCGGTCCTCCTGCACCTCTAGTAGTATGAATAGGTATTCTCACCAATGTTGGCATGTAGGACCATTTGGGTTTCCCCCATAGAGTAAAAGTATTTCCAGGATATGGAATTATAGTATAAGACATTTCTGTAGGAATAGGTTGATAATTCATATTTCCTACAGGTACTTGATGTGCTAGGTAACCATATACCCTAAACTCAATGGAGGGTTAGCTATATTCGTATTGGTAGGAGGAACATAAACTGTGGATGGACCTACAGTAGAGGTTTGTCTATTATGAGTAACAACTCTGGTAGATGGTAATGTAGGTCGCTTCGGGGGTTTCCCCCTAGCATTTGAAGGTATTGATACAACTGGAGTTGAAGGTTTCCCCCCATCCATAGAATACATGGGAGGACTAGAAACAGACCTTACATTGGCAATTTTCAGGTCAAAAGTTTGATTTGGGTGGTGTGAAGGTTCAACAGGATCAATAGGGATTAAATAATCATCCACTGAATGATATTCGACTAGCCAAGGATCCGTATTACGGGGAAGAAGAGCCGAAATAGGTTCTTTGTGAGGCACGAGAGTTGCTAATATTGTATCTAATCTCTACATTCTCTCTTGAAAATCATGTCCACGGTGAATAGATGCTTGAATTTTTCTATACTCTTCTTCATTTGGTGAAGAATGTCCAAGAGAGGACCTATTGACCCCAAATGAGGCAATGGCCTATCCCATAGAAGTTCCCCAAAACAGAGCATTAGGACCATAGTCTAGACGAACAGGACTATCAACATGACCTTCCATAGGACCATGGAAAGAAGTGTCACCCACAGTATGTTGTTGGACCAAGGGAGTAATGTAAGAAGTGAATTGGTCTACGCTTTCTACAACCAGGTTCTCTTCCACATGGAAAGTAGTTTTAGCTCCTTACTCAGTAGCTTCCATTGGACCTTCTCCTATAACGAGAGGAAAGTCGGGTGGTAAGCCTTGTGTTCTTCTGGACCGTCTCAAATGAAACTTAGCCATATTGCACAGTCACTAATATAACCTAGGGTTTCAGAGCTATGAAAAAACACACCAAAAAACTTTCTCCTACTCAAGCTATAGGCCAACACGCAAATTCAAAAGATAGGATGAGCTCAAATGGTCGGTCTCTCACCAAGATTGTTAGGTAGGTGCAAATTGCGATATACCACAAGGGTATGTGCATAGTAATATCCCTGAATGTTGTTTTTGGTGTATTGGTCCACACAAGACGACCAAAGGGATTTTCTCAGATAGATAAGGTATCCTAGTGGGGTCTTTCGATATACTCAAGGTATGTGGGAGCTCAAATCGGTAGTAGTGTTGTCTAATGCACAACTGTCCACAAGGGGCCTTCTGATATACAATCGAGTACGTCAAGTACCTTTCTATATGCCTTAAGGGTACGTGAAAGGACATTCGATATACCGAAGGTATGTGGAAGAACCACGCAATTCCAGGGTTGTAGTGTGGACAAATAATGAGTTCTCCTATGTTTAACGATGCCCGAACACGTCTCTAACCTAGAACTCAAATTTCTATGCAAATTTTAGGCCTAAAGCTACCATTAATTTTAAAGTGGATGGTTAGGTGGATGCATGAGGTTTTGACAGAAAAGTAAAACCATGCAAATACAAAATGCAAGTTCATTCACTTTACCATTAAGTATTCCTAATTACGGGAAGGAGAGAGGGTGTTTTCTTTTCAATTTTTTCTTGAAACCAAAAATTCCTCAAACAACTATACTAAAAATTCTTTTTGCTAGCATACAATCAAACAACACTTCTTCAAATCAACTCTTTTGAAAGCAAACAGGTAGGGTAAGATCTCTCTTTATAGAAGAAGAAAGACAAACAACACTCAAATATGCATATGCAATCGATTTTTTCAATTTTTCTCTAAAACATGGAAAGATCTAACTTAAACTATTGATATTTTTTCTTTTGATGAGATAATCATGCAAAAGAGACAAAAGAACAAAGGAATCTTGAAAGCTTGTGAAGCTAATCAGAGATCCAGTGACTTAAGCTCAATAAAAACAATGACCTAATCTCAACAAATTTTATTGTTTCAGAGCAAAAATAAGTCTTTCTCACATTTAATGAAAAATAGAAACACGCAAATAGATCTAAGGGAGTCTTTCTTTTCAGTGGTATCCAATAACAAGGAAATATCTAATCTGCCCTAAAGCTTCCAAAAAATCCTTTCAGAATAATCAAACTTACAAGTAGTAATAAATGATGAATCTAGCCTAGATTTTTTATTTTGACAACCAAGCTTTTTCCACATAAAAATTTCATATTTCAATCACTCAGGAATTTGCAAACAAGTCTGGACAAAGCTAACTGAACACACAAAAAATCGCAAAAATCACAAATTCTTTCCAAAATTTTGAAAAATTAAATTCTGGAAGAGGCCTACCTGGCACCGCACCGAATGGGTTACTGCTAAAGAGGTTTTGAAGCAGAACCACTTCTTACTCACTGAACTCAGGTGGTGGAACCTCTTATGGATAACTAGATGCAGGAGGTGTCACCTCTTGTTTCCCATGGTGCATGTGCAGTTTCCTATAACAATCCAGAACACCAGGAGAGTGAAAAAATCAAGTTAAAAATTGAAAAAACAATGAAAAAAATGATGAATAAACAATAATAAAGAGCATGTAAAGTCGAGGTGACCGATATCTAAAGAGATCTGGATATTTCAAACCAAAACTTCACTAAATTAGATGTAGATCTGACTGAAAATATTGAAGGCTAGAACTTGGATTTAGACAAGTGTTCAGAAACTGAGGAAGATTATATTAACTAAAGATGAAATCAGATGTAGAATCCCCAGTAGAGTCTCCAACTTTGTTATCAGGAATATATCACCTTCAGCAGATAGAAGTTGTTCCTCTGGTGTGAATGGTTCAGATCCATAACAAATGACTAACAAGTAGGATGAAGACTTTCCCTGGAAACTGCAGATTCATGGAATAAAACCTCTAACGGAAGACCTGAAGACCTGCAAAAGCACATCAAACACACAACAACATCAAATATACTAGAAAACTATCCATAGATCCAAATCAATGACTAAGGAATCTGATTATACATATGTGATATTAACACAACAAATATATGGGAAGGAAATCAACTTTGCATTAAAATATGAATGAAAGAGCTTACAACCATTTTTCCTTAGTGTTGATGCACTTCTTCACAAGACTAACATCTCATCCCCTATAGCTCCAACTTGCTCCTCTATGCTTTCTAAAGGACTAGACCAAGATGTTAATTCAATAGTATAACTTTACTTCTTTCTTCTCTCCTCAACCATGGAGTATGATCTTGGCTTTATAGGGCTCAAAGGGATAGGAATGGTTCAAAAATAGGTGGGTGAGGTGGCCATGAGATCCTCAAAGGATGGATCTCAAGATTAACTGACCCAAGTGAGTAGGTATAGGCTATAAATGAGGCTTTTATTATAGAATCCTCGTGAAACCTCCTTTTTTTCACTTTTTACCAAGGGCACCCCTTATATTCCCTTATGATAGAGTGGTGAAGGGTGAGAACCGTGCCAAAGACAAAGGTTAAAGGCAGTGGCAGTGCCTAGTTTCCACATAACTTGGGCCGTGTTGCATAAGGTACCGCTTATCTTCTTAAGCGTAAGAGCGGTGCTAGAGTTTTATATGTTAGGATCAACATCTAGAGCATTGTTTCACTTCAAGCCTGGGATTTGTTGGAAAATATCTATGTTAGGGATATTACCACATGCTGGTGATAGGATTTGGGTGTAACAACTTCCGTGACAAATAAGTGACAAGAGGTTGGATGCAAAGAGGAAAAATAAGTATGGATTCAATCATGAAAAATGATAATATGTCGTGGATACAATTAATGATACAGTGGTTCGGGTTGAAGAAAATATTATATTCATCAAGGTGGTGTGAAAGAATAAGTAGAACCAATGTACTTCAAGGGTAATTGAACGTGTAGAGATGTACGTTGAGGGAATGAAGATGAGCTGGTATTTATTTCTATTGAGCCAGTTAACTGAAGATACCATTTTTTGTACTAGAGGGGAAGCGACCATTCATGTAGAACTGGATGATAATTCTAATTTCCTTGGTCGAGTGGATGGATCCCAAGGATTATTGGTGAATGGATGTCGCAATCACCCAAATATTCAAGGGATTCAGGTATCTAAACTTATGGTATCTCAACCAGCCCAACCGATTGCAAGATTCTGCAATACGTTTATGCTATATTGGGATGCACTGCAAGCCTCAAATTCCAAGATTCTACAGATATCAAAGGAAACAATGGAAAAATATAGATGAGTCATAAGATTAATATAGGTATGCATGCAATCCATGTTCAAGTGCAATGGGACCCAGATAAATGGTGGCTAGCTACGCAGTATAAGATAACTGATGCCAATATGGACACAGTAGTGATTCATTGGCCCGTAGAATGGAGGGAGACGGTCAATCTAGAGGGAGTATCAGATGTAGTGGTGGCTCCTCCATCTGATGCTACGGTGAATAAAGAACCGATACATGAAAGAGATCAAGAGTTGTGAGAATCATAATAAAAAAACTCTAACATAATCAGAAGCAAAGTGACAATACAAGGATACCAAGACAAAGAGAATACAAAAACAAGGAGAGGCCAGCAGCACAATGCCAATGGTAGATGAATAAGTGAACTGCATCATTACAGCCATCATAAAGACAAATACTACAACTGAAAATCAACTGAGGAAACATTGAATGAAGGGATTTACAGAGGTAAAATTGCAAGCAACATCTTCGATTAATGCTATCTTACAGAGAGTGAATTACGCCAATTTGTTGCGACGGATGGGAAAGATAAGTACAAGGAAGTGGGTCATGATCATGTTGATTTACCCCATGAAAATTGGAAACCCAAACTAAGGATTTTGATGCTTCACTGCAGTAGTTTGAAACAATCACCCAAGATGTGAATGACTTATCGATGCACACCTTGGTGCAGTTAGAAAAGTTGGTAGCACAGGAGTTGGTCAAAGATGAGCAGATCATCAACAATCACCTATTGAAATTGTAGGAGCAAGAATAGGTAGCAAAGAAAGAGATCAAGAATTTAAATAAGGAGTAGGACATGCTAGTCATTGAGAAGGATCAGTTGTGGGATGAGAAAACATGGTTGGAGAAGGAAGTTTCTTTGTCCTGTGAGGAAATCCCGGAGATAGTAGATGAAATGGATGCAAAATCCAAAGTGCAGAATCTAGGACAAGTCATTGCAGGATTCAAGCATGACCTTGAAAGTTGCAGAGCACAAGGGAGCCATTAAAGGCATTGCAACGTGGCTTGAGTAGATTGATAAAGAGGACAAGCTGATTATGGATGCTGACACACAATTTTTGGGAAGTGTGGTTCAAGACGAACAGTTAGAACAACTAAACACACAACTAAAATAAGAGGAAGCACGGTTGGATGCACTACAGATGTCACTTAAATTGATTCCCCCAGTTGTGCAAGTCACAAAGGTGGCGGAGTTGAAGGAGTTGCAGCAATGTGTCACAAATGCATGGGAGTATCAATAGAGATGTACAACTCAGCTGTAAGAGTTTAAGGATATTGGTGATAAGTTGTCATTGAAATCATTTACTACACTTTAAGCGATGCAAGAAATTCATTGAGAAGTGACTCTGATGATTGTTGAATATCCACTTGAAAAGGATGTCGCAGGATGCATAGAGATCAATGACAAGATGAAGGAGCATGTAGAATAAGTTAAAAAACACTATGAGGACTTCAAGATCTAAATCAATGGCTACACTATTTCCAGTTGATGTGGCTTGAGGTCGAGCCAAAAGGTTGTGTTGCGTGAATGTTGGCAGATGATTTTGAGGAAGATAAGTTGTGCATCAACAAGGATGATGCGCAAGGTCGAAGATTATGCGTAAGGCTAAAGATGACGTGCAAGTCAATAAAGTCGAAAATGATTTATCTTGGTCATAATTTTGTAGTTTTGGTCCAAGTTAGTTAGGAAGTTGATCAAACTGGACCATTTTGTAAAAGGTAGATGCCTATAAAGATAGATAGGAATGTAATGTTGAGATGATCTATTTGGGGGGAATATATAGGAGGGACGTCTTTATGCTATGATATCGGGGATATCATGTTGAGTAGTGAATGGTAATCTGCGGAAGACTGAATTCTGTTTCGTTGCAACTATGAAAATGTTTTTGAATCCCTGTTTTTGATGCGGTAGTAATATGACATGATAGAAGTTGATGGAAATACTGTGTTTTTCTCTTTCTATTTTTCTTGTGTTGAATGAAACAAGGTGAATGAACCAATACCGTTGTATGACTATTCTTTATGAATGATGCAATGCTTATGTGCTTTAAATCATGGCATGGTTATCGATTTGTTTATGAGTAATTGCCTTGCTGCGATCTAAATATGTTGATGTGATATGATATAAATTTGTGAAAGTAAACCATTGTCCGGATTTCTTAAGTATTGTTGCGATAGTTAGATAGTAGATGCACAAACCCTCCTTCTTACTGCAGAAACGTGGTTCTGACAGTTCTACCTCAAACATCTTGGATGAGACCTCATCTTCTTCATAGGTGTAGCTAGGTAGGGTAAAACATGTTTGGGCCGATTCTCAGGGAGGTCCCTGAGTTATGGGTGTAGAAAGAGCATGAACCCCTATCGACGGATCTATGTCAACACCTTGTGCCTTCTAGAATTGGGATCTTGTTCTTCTCAAGGATTTACGCCATCATGTCAATGGTTTTCTTCATGCATTACTCTCTTGGTGCCAACCTTTTTGACAATAGACTTAGTTTTTCTTCTCTTGCATCTTCTTCTCTCTGTCCTTACTAGGATTCGAAACCCTATCTGAAGATTTGGGGTTCCCCACCTTCTTCTTCTCTTGCTTCTTTGAATATTTGGATTTCTTATTTACTTTTCATCGATTCAAATCTCCTACAACAAGGGACTGATCCTTTTTTTATTTGATGGCACGCATTTGCACCAACTTCTCTTTTTCTTGAGTTAGTGACTCCAAGAAGTTTGTTACTGGGTTCTTTATCCAATTTCAAGATCTTAGCTTGCTTGAGTGGAATGTTGATAAAAACAATGAATACAAAGGCCCTAGCTTCAAAAGAATGGAAAAGATGAACTACTCCTATTTCTTCTCAATTCCACATTTTTTCAGCTGAAGCACCAATGATTTGAACTTTGTGAAGAATTCCTAGATCATCCCAAAGTGACTTGGGCTCAATGAGAATCATTTTCAAGTTGGTGGCCTCTAATCTCATCATTCCTCCCAAATAGTGACTTGATAATAAGCCAAAATTCATTGGTTTTGGTAAGAATGTCTACATGGAAGAGAATATCCCTTCAAATGATGAGACAAATAATCTTGAATGCTTCATCTAGTTTGTTGAATTACTTCTATTTTTCTACAATATATTTGGGATCGATCTCAATTCCCACAGTGACTTTGTAAAGGCCTTTCAACCTCACCTAAATCACCATTTTTGAATTCCATTCTAAATAGTTAAATGTAATAATCAATATATGAGTCTGCTCCATTCATTAGAGGAAATTTCAACTCAAAATGGGCCTTTTAACTTTAACTCAAATTCCATGTCATCATGTGTTAGCCAATGAAATTGCTTTAAATTTGAAATACCATATAGGTCTCAAACACTTTTTTAATATAAATTTGGGGATAGGTATCATAAAAAAAACTACTTTTTTTGTTTATATTTTCATCATATCTCCCCGTGTTTTTACTCAAATTTTGATCAAGAGAGCTTGTTGGATGCATAATTAAATTTCACATCCAACGCGTACCCACTAGGCATACTTTTGACAGACCCTGCTACCCCAAAAATTAGAAATAACTAAAACAACGTGATGATGACATCATCATCACATTTTTTCAGGTATTTCTTATTTTTGGGGTAGTGGGGTCCATCAAAAGTATGCCGAGTGGGTACTTGTTGGATGTGGAATTTAATTCCACATCCAATGAGCTCTCCCAATTGAAATTTGAGTAAAAATACGGGGAGATATGTCAAAAATACAAACAAAAAAGTATTGTTTTTCTTTTCTTCCTCCAAAATTAATAAATATTATTTTATTAATTTACTTTAGGAGGCCCATTTTGTTAGAATAATCAAACCCATAGTATTACCCACTTAGACATTAATTCATTTATTTTTGTCTTATTTTCCTAGTTCACGAGTCCCACCATGTTCAAGTTGTTAATTGCCTATCCATAGAGGTCAAACTTGCCATCTTTGACTCATGTAGCACTTGGGAAAGCCTTAGGAATCAAATCTTCTTTATTCCTGGCCTCCTAGGCACCCTTCTGCTTTTTCTGCTTTGTTGACTGCTTTTTCAGTTTTTAAAGCACATAAGGAAAGCAAGACTAGGTGAGGTGAACCTGTTTTATTCCCCTTTCATCCTCCACTCTTTCCTCCATGAAAAAGAATGTATGAGCTTCCATTTCACCCCTCATTAGATTTCCCATGTGCCCTTTCCAATTCATGAGCCTCATCACAGATTTGGGATCATCTTTTTACACCTATGGGGGATTTGCCTATTTTGGGTAAGCCTGCTTTATGCTAGATTTGGATGCTTCCTCATGTATTCTATTTATTTAGCAGCCTATGATATTACAGGGTTGGCTATTGTACACTGAGTTAATATAATTTTGTGTTACAGCTCCATTTTCAGTCTCCATTGTTGACAATTTTGCATGATCAATTGTAATTTGTTGTGAGTGAAATTAATCTATTGCTAGTCAGAATTTATGCATGGTATCAGAGCCATTGTAGGTTGTTACTCTCCTTCAAAATTGTTTTGCAGGTTCGACATCAAGACTGGGAGCCTTCTACTGACAGCCGGGACAGATTTTCTAAAGCTATGGATTCACAGAAAACTATCCTCACTCCCTTCAACTTTTTTGAATGGAAAGCAGAGATGGAGATCTTGTTGAGAGTGAAAGGCCTCTACAAGGTGGCTATGGAAATAGAAGCAGAGCCCAATGCTGCTGCAGAGAAGATCAAATGGCACAATCGGAGAGATGAGGCTTATGGCCTCCTATGTCTCAGTATTTCCTGAGACCTCCTTTTCCATCTCGATGGATTAACTTCACCGGATCAAGTATGGGAGAAACTTTCTGAAATCTTCGGAAAGACAGATGATATGAGGGGACACCAGATCAAAAATGAGCTGATTTCCCTAAGTCCCAGTAATTTTGAATCACTACTGCTATACTTCTCCAAGTTCAAAGCACTAGTTTTGTAGCTGAAACAGTGTGGTATTGAAAATAAAGATGATCAGCTCATATTGGCCATCCTCTCGAAGCTAGGACCTGACTACTCAATCTTTTTTTCGACCTTCTATGCCACAAAACTCATAGCTCGAACCTGGAAGATGCCCAGCCTTGCAGATTTCATGGAATCTCTCACACAAGAACAAGACAAGCTGGTGAT
>LPNX010776612.1:301849-326086 GCA_001517045.1 Pseudotsuga menziesii
ACTGCCATTTCACCCCTCATTAGCTTGCCCATGTGCCCTTTCCAATTCGTGAGCCTCATGACAGATTTGGGATCGGCTTTTTACACCTATGGGGGATTTGCCTATTTTGGGTAATCCTGCTTTATGCTAGATTTGGATGCTTCCTCATGCATTCGATTTCTTCATGTATTATATTTATTCAGCAGCCTATGATATTACAGGGTTGGCTATTGTACACTGAGTTAATATAATTTTGTGTTACAGCTCCATTTTCAGTCTCCATTGTTGACAATTTTGCATGATCAATTGTAATTTGTTGTGAGTGAAATTAATCTATTGCTGGTCATAATTTCTACACATTTTGAGTTGAAATTTCCTCCAATTCCTTCTTGTGCATTGAGTGAAAAAGACACTGGAACTACCTGCAATGCAAAACACTCGATTTTTTCTGGAAAATACCCTAAATAGCAACCCAAACACTCTGGATTTGAATTTCACATCCAAATATATTTATATCATGTGAATATATGATTCAAAACAATATCTAGTACATATGGGAATCCTCACAACTCAATATGTTAACAAATTATGTAGAAAAACAATGAAAAGAGTGAAATTAACACATAAAAATGGTGTCAATAACAGAGTTTATTATGATCATCCAACATGTAAATATTTCTCGAACATGTTTATAATACAATAGGACAAAATTGTTATCCTTTAGAGTCAATTTGTATGCATACATGTGGCAGGCCTAGAT
Organism: Pseudotsuga menziesii; assembly: GCA_001517045.1. Taxonomy (NCBI): domain Eukaryota; kingdom Viridiplantae; phylum Streptophyta; class Pinopsida; order Pinales; family Pinaceae; genus Pseudotsuga; species Pseudotsuga menziesii. The sequence goes on from LPNX010776612.1 coordinate 302,589, forward strand.
TGGACGTCAAAACCCCCCTAGGTGGACCAATGAGCTCCCAAACCACATCAAATGGTCACAAATTCCTATGTGAACATGTATGAAGAATTATAGGACATAAATGAGTGTAGGATAGGAATGGTGGAGTGCATGGGTGAGTGGGAGTAGCTCTAAGAAACAAAAATGGTCTAGAAGATCCCAAAACCACCAAAATACATGCATGGGTGCCTCTAGTAAACTGATTTCCCTATTTTAAGGAAATAGGAGTGCACCAAGGACTAATAATTTTTCAATGATGGCACAAGTGTCTCCAGAATGGTCAAATGAGTGCGCTTGGGTGCATTAATGAGTACAAAACACACAAATACATTGCTAAACCAACATAACCAAGGTTTGGGCCATATGACATGAGTATAGGACAAATTAAAGTGTTTATTAGGTGTATGTGATCATCATACTATGTGGTATGATGCTCTAACAGGTCTCACAAATGTGCCTTCCACATATCAGGGTTTTATGAATTATATTTTCAATCCTTTTCTTAGAAAAATTGTGTTGGTATTCTTTGATGATATACTAATCAATATCAAGTCTTGGAAATAACATATTCAACATGTTGGCATGGCACAACAACTACTAAATGATAAAGAAGTATATGCAAAATCCTAAATTCTTTTTATTTTTGATAAAGGAGGTATAGAGTATTTGGATCATATCGTATGTCATGAAGGTGTGAAGGTAGACCCTAACAAAACTAAATCCATGATGGACTAGTGATTCTCAAAACCCTATAGAATATTCAAGGATTCTTAGGTCTGGAAGGGTACTACAGCAAGTTTGTTTGGGATTATGGAATAATAGCAGCTCCTCTAACAAAATTACTGAATAAAGATGTATTTTCTTAGACTCCAGAGGCAACTCAAGATTTTCAACAACTCAAAGACGCAATGTGTAAAGTTCTTGTTTTGCTGACACCGGAATTCAAAAAAAAAATATTGTGGAATGTGATGCTTCAAGAAATTGAATTGGAGTTGTACTGGTGCAAGAAGGACACCCTCTTCCCTTCATAATTTATCCAATCAAGGGAAAGAACTTAAAAAATCCCATTTATGAGAAGGAAATGTTGGGAATACTACATTCCTTAAAGAAATGGTGCCCCTACCTTATGGAGAGACATTTCAAGGTTAAAAATTATCATGATATCCATAAACACTTCTTGGAATGAATTTTATCTTCATAAGAGAAAAAAATATGGGTGACAAAGATGTTGGGATATGACTTTGAAATCGTATGCAAAAATGGGAAGAAAAATGTTGTCGTAGATGCACTCTCCATGTAATATGAGGATGTTGAATAATTACTCTATGCTATCTCAATCATCTAACTAGATTCGATAGATGAAGCAAGGGATGAATGGAAAACTAATGAAGAAATATGGATATTCGTTCAAAAGTTGTAGCAAGGCCCCAGTGCCTATAATGTCTTTAGGTGGAAATATGACTTGTAATGGTACAAGGACTGTTATATCCTGGTAGGAGTTCCCAACTCAAGCCAAATATTAATTTTGAATTCCACTCCTCACTGATAGGAGGGAACTCAGGTTTCTTAAAAACCTACCACAAGGTAAAAAAATAATTTCTTTGGGATGGTCTTAAAACTAATGTTGAAAACTTTGTGACAGAATGTTTGGTTTACCAATGAAATAAAGTGGAAAGAATTAATATCCTAGGTCTCCTACAACCACTATCTATACCAAGATTTAATATTTATAATATTAAGAAGACAACGGAGGTTTAAAAAAAATGGTTTAGCTTTTAGGCTTTACAATTGTTATGAAGAAATTTAGAGTTCATTTGGAAGTGGTGCAAGAAACAAAGGTTTTGACACATTGTATACAAAATGAAATTAATAAACTATGGACTAAACTATGAAAAAATCCTCGAGTGGTTGATGTATTAATCATGTTTTAGAATTGAATGGACCAAAATGATTTGGATGCATTTACTTTGGAGGATTGAATACCTGCAATTATGGAAGCTAGTAAAGCTTGTACTAAAAGGTTTTTTTCCAAATGGCCCAAAATAAATTTAATGCAATTGCAAGAAGAATTTGTTTAAGAAGAAAGTGATCCCACTATTCAAAATTAGGTTGTTTCTAGGTTTTGAAAAGTTGTGTCCTTTCCTCATTATTGTATAAATGGATGGCTCTATTCATTATAAATGGACTGAATTATTAAATTATATTTGTTATTTATTTGTTATTCTCCATCCTCTTTCCTTTTTCAACCAGTTTATTCCAAGGGTAGGTGTCAACTTGTTCTAGTTTTATATTGTGACTTGATAGATTCAACTTTTGTACTCATTTCATCAATTCTATTATTTATTTGATCCTTTCCAAAAATCGGGTTAACAATTGGTGAGTGGATGAGAGATGACTTTCTTTATTGTTCTTAATTTAGTTGGAATTATAGAATAGAGAAAAGTTATCTTCCTTCATGCAATATTTGTTCCCTTAAAAGGGAATATCCATTGTTTTTCTCCTTTAGGAAGGCTACTCTTTCTTTTAGAGATTTTCTAGATTCATGTTGGGAAGTGTTATCTATATGCAAGGATGAAATTTATCCTTTAAATATTTATTTGTTTGAATCTTATTTTAAAATCAAGGAGATTGCTTTTGTATACCTAGTTGTCCTATTCCTAATATGCTCTTGTTTTTCTCTCAAAATGTCAATTTATTTAGCATCTATTAGGGGATATTTTCATAGGGATATCATATTCACTTCTAGAACCCTTTTATCTATGTCTAGGGATTTCACCTTAAAAATTAAGTACTATTCATCTGGTACTATGGATCTAGATGTCTTCTTGAATTTTACCTGGTTCACCTTCCAATATTAATCTCTTTTTAAATTATCGGGCTAGACAACAATAGGTTCAACAATGGTTAGAGTAATTTCCCTTGTTAAACCATCAAACATTGGAAGAAATATTGGTTTTATAGGTGGATCATTTGGCTACATGGCTTGCAATTCACCTTTGGTACTCTTCTTATTCCCTTTGTCTTCCATGGTGATACTATGTATCTGCATAGATGAAAACAATTGTACATTATAAAGAAGGGTGCAAGATGAGCTAACATATAGTAAGAACTCAACACTAGTTATGTTAGGTGGTGTTGTTTGTAGAGATATTATGAGTAGTTTTGAAAGTTTAGATAGAGAATAGAAAGGTTGAATGAGTTGATTAATTTGGTCACTTATCCCCACTCCTTTCATATTCTTCTCAAAAATGTATTTTTTTGTTTACCTCCTTTATTAGGATTTATCACTTTACCTCTCCTAGCTTGATACTCTACCTCATTACTTCCAATTTATCTCTCTCTTTTATTTTCATCTTTTTGGCTCCTTCATTTTAAAGTGGACCAAGAAGAAGGTGGAAGAAGATAACACAAAGGAAGAAGTTGTAGAAAAGGACGAACCCGTGGAAGAGTACTACAAGTTGTAGAAAAGTGGTAATTGTTGGAAAATCTTACAAGTATAAAAGGGAAGTAGAGGATAAGTGATAATAAAAAAGAAGAGATATAGAAATGCAATGCAAGACATCCTTTGAGCATCAAATAAGAGATAGAGAATACAAAAATAGATAGATCTATAGTAGAAGCTATGTAATCGAGTTTAGGGTTATATTTATGTGAGGTTATATCTTGCAATTGGTAATTCCATGGTGAATGTAAGGATTAAAGTCTTGATGTAAGTTTTTGTAATTAATATCTATTAATATAATGAAAATGATTAGTTGCCCCCCTCAAATTTATGGATCATACTTTTTTATGTTATGTTTTGTTTTCATTATTTTTCTATATTGAATGAATGAATAATGAATGTTTTTAGGTGTTGTTGTAGTGTAATTGATTAGATAGTACAGTCATTTTTCCACTTTAAACCATCAATAACAACCATACAATTAACTAATCCCATCTTATTCTTCTCTTGGATGTTCTTTAGGTGATACCTATACCATTAAGGAAATTGAAAATGCCATCTCACTAGAATACAATGGTTCCCTTTTGTTATCCCATGTGTAAGAACCATGGTCTCGATTTTAAACCAACAAATGGTTCCATTTTCGGGACCTGGTTCTTAACAGGACCATGTTAACTATATGGTTTCTTTTGTGACAATGATTTAGCTCCAGGATTGGAAATAAGATTGACGATTTTGTATCTTAGGGGGTCAAACTATGAGGGTGGAATGTGGCCAATTTTTTCTATAGAATTCCACCTCTAGATCAGGACGAAGTTTTGTGGGTTGAACTCCAGGTAAGACTAGAAGATTCATTGCGATGACTTTCACAAGCACCTAAGTATCACAACAAACAAAAAAATATTGTTGAGTTAAACTAGATTGATTCACCTTTGCCCAGAGTAGCCAATTTTTGGGTAGAAAATACTATGTTCTCATATATTATGAAATTTACAACTAAAAATAACCAATCGGAATTGAAATTCAAAGATGAGCTTACAAGAGGAGCAAGAGGAAGTGTAGCATACCCAACCTAGGTCACTTGGTAAGGATGGGGTATAGGGGATCCGTTTAGAGGTAAAGATGGTTGATTTTAAGTTATGTACAATGAATAATTTTACATAACCATATCTGGTCAGTTTATTATAAATTGTGTTTCTTCATTTAACTAGTCATGGGATTCTTAACTAGTAATTTAAGCAGCTAGTCTCTAACTAGAAAACATAGTTTTAACATAAAGTGACCCCCAATCTCATATGTATGAGGAAGCATGCATAGTGAAATAATGTATGTTGAAAATATCAGATCTAATTAGTTCCATTCTTCATAAAATCAATCTACCAAAACTTTCTCTTTTAGTGACTAAAAACAGTCTCTACATCAATTTCTACAAAACTATAACTAGTTTCCATACAAATATGGAACTCATAAGAAACTGAGCTAAAGGATGCATGACCTAATATTGTTATGTAATTTCAGCCACATGAAAATCCATATCATACTTGAAAAAATTATACATACATAATTTAATTACATTGCAAATCATGCTCAACAAATCCTGATAATTTTACTACTACTAGGAACTCACAACAATACAAATTCTAGTCAATATTTTTTCATTCAAACCATATTTATATTTCAAGAGTAAATATAGTAAATACATCCATCATCAGTCATTAAAAGACTTTAAAATCATATTTCATAAATGGATTCTCAAGTACAAAAATATAGTACAATAAGTGTTAGAACAATAATCCATCATTAGTACCTTAGTTACACTAATTAGTCAATTTTATTGTTTTTTTAAGCTTTAATACACTATGAGGTGGACTAGGGGTGCTTAGGTGGACATATGCCATGTCAAGTTGAGGTTCTATGACCCACATGGGTAATCCACCCTAGTAATCTAGCCACATATGCACAACCATAATTTCCGGTGTGCTCCCATTCATTGAATATGGACAGGCAAGTTGACTTTGGGCGCTAGAGTGGGATTTTGCCCAAATTTGGCTTGATTTGGTGCAGATAATGTTGCATTGAGAGTCTAAACCATCCAATTTTCCACACCCATGTTGTCCAAGGTGTCATAATTGACCTAGCACACATTATCCATGACACTTCAGCAATTTGTGGCGATTTGGAGATATTTGGGACAAGATTGGCCCACCTAGGGGGGTTTGATGCCAATTTGGCAATTTTGGAATTTTTTATCACAATTAACTTCCAAAGAAATTCAAAACACTTATGAGGTATTTATAGACCTATTGATAACAATTTTAGAGTTATATAGTCCAAAATTATCTTGTTTCCAACTATCATTATGTGTAATTTTGGTTTTTTTCTGAATATTGCACCCAAAATTGATTTGTGAACATCACTAATGCTCCTAGATTCTCCTATGATTTGAATTAATCACTTATTGGTTTTAATTTCTGACATGGTATCAGATCCAGGTTGGATATTTTTGAGTTGCAGACCAAATTCTTAGTGGATTTGAGCTGCTTTATTAGTGAATTCTAGATAAAATCGAATTGTTGTGTGTAACCCAGTTAGAAATTTCACCACCATCAGTACAGGAAGTAATGGAGGATACCCAAATAAAGCTAACACCTACTTCTTTGAATGGAAGGAAGAGATGGTGATTTAATTGACATCCAAGGGGCTTTTCATAGTTACTATGTGCACTAAAGTGGAACCAAATTCTGCTGTAGAAAAAGCAAAGTATTTTAAAAAATTGGATGAAGCATATGGTTTGCCGTGTCTGAGCATCTCAAGAGATTTTTTGTTCCACCTTGATAGTTTGACATCACCAAATTAGTTTTGAGAGAAACTTGAGTTTTCATTTCGGAAAACTGATGAGCTATGTGGTCACCAGCTTGAGCCCATCACACTATGACACAATCCAGGACTTCTTCACCAAGTTCAAATCACTTGTATTGTAGTTAAGACAATTTTGGATTAAGAAGAAGGAAGATCAATTGATCTTGTATATACTTTCAAAGTTGGTTTTAGGATATTTAGACACTTAGGAGTTAGTTAAGATCAACTTGTGTAATATATAAGTTAGGTAAAAGCGTGTTTCTTCAGTATGCATTAGTATGCATTTGTAAATATTATAATCCGATAGTCACGATATTTTCGAGACATAGAGTGATCCGACAGTTCAACTTCTCTTAAATCATACCTACGATTGATCCATGGCTTAACACCTGATTGGTCCATGATCTCTATTTAAAGAGCATGGATGGTCCTTGGCTAGTTGATCGATTATGAGAAGCTCATGTAACTTTCTTTCTTTTGCATAATAAATTGCTCCAAGTAGCTATTTGGATGGGGTCGTAGACTGTTTCCCTCTCTAGGGTTTTAACCATGTGACAAACTTCGGTGTATTGATCTATGATTCATTTGTGTGAAGTGGTTGCTCTAGGTGTTCAGTCTTTTGGGAGTACCCTGCGTACCCAAACATGGTATTAGAGAGTTTACGAAGATCCGCTTTCGGTTTTGATCAAGATTTGGAACCAGTGTTGCCAAAACTTTAAAAGGGTTTTTTGTTCTAGATTTTCTGTACATTTGAGGCCTATGGAAGATGTTTCATTCTGTCCGGAGCACTGTTCCATTGGGAAATAGTTTTATTTTTATCAAAAACTATTTCCGTTTGTTCCAGATACACCCATTTTGGCAAATATGAAGGTATAATGTTACAGTGATGGATTTGTTTTTTTTTTTTTAAATCTCTCATATTCTATCAGTTTTATTATTATATCTTTACTATTTTAATCTTGAACTATTACCTTCCCTGGCTACGTATGCTCTTTTATGTGCACCTTGTGCGATCGCGATGAATTAGAAACAGAAAGGGAAAGTTTTTTTTCCTGTCTTCTCGGTTACGTATGCTCTTTGTCGTGCATCTTGTGCAATCATGGTGAATCAGAAACATCAAGAAAACTTGAAAAAGTAGACTTTCCGAGTAAGATAACCAAGATCTAACCCTACCCATAGAGTGGAAAAGTTTTTTTTGTTTTTTGTTTTTCATTTTTTTTGTGTTTTGTAGAAAAAAAGGCAACTACAGGGAACAAGAGAGAAGAGTAAAAAAAAAAAAAGCCCCTTCCTCTTTCCATTCTTTTACGTAACTTTTAAACTTATCTCACTTGGTTCAAAGTTGCTTTCTTCCTTAATAGGTCTTCAGTTCAAGTCTTATTAAGTTACTTTTAGTGCATGCAATTTCTATTTTCAAGTTACTTTATTTTAAAATTGCATCTTACATAAATAAAATAAAATAAAAAGTGAGTCACTTAAGTCTTTTAATTTATTGCCGCACTATTTAAAAGTAGCATTATTATTAAGTTACTTTTAGTGCATGCATTTTCTATTTTCAAGTTACTTTATTGTAAAAGTGCATCTCACATAAATAAAATAAAATAGAAAGTGAGTCACTTAAGTCTTTTAATTTATTGACGCACTATTTAAAAGTAAGATTATTGTAAAAGTGAACATCACTTATTTTACAAAAGTGATCCACTTAAAAAGTAACTTTCTTGTAAGTGATTTTCAAAGGTTCATCTTGGGAAGAAGGGGGTTCTTTTCTTTAGTTGGTCAAGTTAATATCCGCCACATCACTATTGGGGACATCTTCAACATTTTCTTTGACCAAGCATAGCTTCATCATCCATAATCAGTTTTCAATGTTGTTTTTTTTTAAACGGCATATTTTTTCGAGCTCTTTGCGTCCAAATAGTTAGTTTCTATTCTTTCAGCCATTATTTTACAGTATGGCCACCCCTTGTGATATTATACTTACAAGTTCTAACTATTTCTCATGGAAATATTGTATGGAGGATGTTCTACGAAGTAGGAGACTTTTCAGGATAACCTCAGGAAAAGAAACAAAACCCAGTGATGATGATAAGAAAAATAAATGGGCAAATAGATGTGATGAAGCTCATGGATTGATTGAGGTGTCAATCTCTACTAATTTGCGATTCCACATATCTGGAATTGATGAGCCTGATAAAGCTTGGGAAATGTTAGAATCTGTGTTTGGTAAACACCATGAAATTTGAGGTCAGCAACTTGAGAATGAGTTGATTTCTTTGAATCCAAGTGACTTTTCATGCATTCAAGACTATTTATTTAAGTATAAAACTCTTAGAATCTTATGCGAAGAATGCAAGATTAAGAAAGAAGACAAACAATGTATTTATCATATTCTTTCCAAACTTAGACCTGCATATTCTGTTTTTGTATCTACATTCTACTCCATGAAAGAATCCTTAACTGTAGATAGCTATCAAGAACCTAGTCTTGAATCCTTTTTTGATTCCTTAATTAGAGAGCAAGATAAGCTTGAATTCATCTTTGAATAATTAACAATGCAGATACATCTAGGAAAGCCTTATTGTCCCAACAGAAAGAAAAGTCCAAGCCTCTCAAGAAACATAATTTTAACAATAATAAGCCAACCAACAAGGGTCCCAAACCCTCTCAGTCAACTCCTTCTTTAAAAAATGACAAAGGATCCAATCCAAAGGAAAGAAGACTGAGCGTCATTGCAATTTTTGTGGAAAAGATAATCATGATGAATCTAAGTGTTTCAAGAAGATGGCATCCTTGGAAGAAGCAATGAAGAAGCACCACATTAGCTTAGATTCGTCTTCAAAATATACCTCTCATGGACATGAACTTTGTGCCTATGGTTACTCTTATACTGCATCTTCTTCTTCTACTTCAAATGAATGGTTCATTGATTCTGTAGAATCTTATCATATGGCTAAGGATCAAGCCATCTTTTCTACTATGCATAAATGTAACACCAAAAAAATATTTGTTGGTGATGATAGATCTCTAAGTGTTGTAGGATCTAGAATAGTTCCAGTAGAAAATGGTCCTTTCAGTGATGTACTATGTGTTCCAAAAATTTCCTGCAATTTGTTATCAGTCTATCAAATTACTCATTCGGGTGAAGGTAAAATTGTGACGTTTACTCCTCACCAAGTTGTAAACAAGGATTTTAAAAATCCTCAAAATGTCCTTGCTACTAGAATTGCTGATGATATTACCAGGTTGTACAAATTTAACAACTTTGGGTCATCACCTTTTCCTTCAGTTTTTGTTGCTCATAGTGATAAATTGAGCAAACTTTGGCATGAGAGATTTGGTCACTTAAATTATCGTTCATTGCAACAACTATGTAAAAACATAATGGTGACAGGTCTTCTGATGGTATCTTGCAAGGATGGTGTTTGTTCCAGTTGTGTACTCAAAAAACATCATCGAGATAGTTTTGAAAAACATGCCTCTTGGCACACCTTGGTTCCCTTGGAGCTTGTGCATAGTGACCTATGTGGCCCTCTTCCATCTGCTTCCTTTTTTGGTTTCAAATATTTCTTAACTTTCATTGATGACTACTCCAGATGCACTTGGGTTTACTTCCTAAAACTTAAGAGTGAAGTATTTAACATGTTCTTGGCCTACAAGGCCCTTGTTGAAAAACAATCTGGTCATCAAATTATTAAGTTAAGATCTGACAATGGAGGAGAATATGTTAACAACAAGTTCACTACTTTTTGCACTGAACAAGGAATCCAACAACAACACACTGTTCCATATACACCACAACAAAACGGTGTAGCTGAACGGAAGAACCGCACTTTAAAAGAAATGGCTAATTGTATGATCTAATCTAAGGGACTAAGTCTTCAATATTGGGATGAGACTATAAATTGTGCAAATTACATAGTTAATTGCACACCCACTAAATTTTTACAAGGTATAACACCAGAAGAATCATGGAGTAAAATTAAACCAGATGTAAGTCACTTTTGTGTGTTTGGTTGTGAGGCATGGGCTCACACTCTAGATGAAAAACAGAAAGCATTGTAGCCTAAAAGTGAAAAGTGCATATGTGTTGGATATTCAAAAGATGTAAAAGGTTATAGAATTCTTCAGCCACATTATCATGATATAATCACTATAATAGATGTTAAACTTGATGAAAATATCTTGGCCTGTGAGCCTAACTTGGTGGGTGTGCCATCTTTGGCCTATGAGCCTGATTCAGTGATTGTTTCTTCTTATTCTTCTTCCAAATTCCTTGATAGGTTTCCAACTCCAATTTCTGATGATGACAGCGAGGATGAAAATCCACCTCTATCTGCTCATGTTCCTCCAATTGCACCAGAACCAATGCTTCCTCGATGGGTCTCTTCAACATGTGAAGCAGTTGGTGATCTTGTCGATGATCCTAGAGATCAATGTCAAACACGTTCTCAGTTTCAACAATCCTATTCTCTTTTGGCTCAAGTTTTCAAGAATCATGATCCATAAACTTTTGTAAAAGCTTCAAGAAATACAGTTTGGGATGTAGCTATTGATGAAGAATATCATTCCTTAATGGCGAACAATACTTGGGATCTTATACCTCTTCCAAAAGGAAGAAAACTTGTCAGATGTAAATGGGTCTACAGAACTAAGTATGCATCAGATGGAAGTGTTGAAATACTTAAGGCAAGGTTAGTTTCTAAAGGTTTTTCCCAACTTGAAGGGATTGACTACAATGAAACCTTTGCTGCTGTCACAAAAATGAATTACATCCACCTTTTTCTTTCCCTTTTCGCCTTACATAACTGGGAAGTCCATCAAATGGATGTCAAGTCTGCCTTTTTACATGGTTATTTACAGGAGGAAATTTACATGGAACAACCTCCTGGATATGTTCAGGATAACTCTAGCCTTGTCTGTCTCCTTAAGAAATCCTTATATGGCCTTAAGCAAGCTCCTAGAGCTTGGTATGCCAAAATGGATAGCTTTCTCCTTGACACTGGTTTTTCTAGATGCCATTCTGACCCCCATGTCTCTACCAAGAAAGTAGGAAACCATCTCATCATACGTGTTCTTTATGTTGATGATATTATCCTTACTGGTAGTGACCCTAAACTTATAACACATGTGAAATCCAATTTTAAGCAAAATTTTGAAATGTCAGACTTAGGAAATTTGCATTATTTTCTTGGTCTCCAAGTCTTGCAAAAAAAAAAAGGAATGTTTCTTTCCTAGTCTAAGCATGCTTGTGACCTTCTTCGTCGCTTCCACATGGAAGATTTTAAACCATCCCCTTCTCTCTTCCTGTCTGGAGTCAAAATTTATGCCACTTGTACTTCCCCTAGAGTAGATTCCACCTTGTATCGTCAGCTTGTTAGTAGTCTCTTATACTTGACTCATTCCCATCCTGACCTTTCCTTTTCTGTTGGTTATGTTGCTCGTTATATGTAAACACCTCATGAAAGTCACTGGAAAGCAGCAAAAATAATACTTCGATATATTCGAGGTACAATTCAGTTTGGGATTCATTACAGTACAAGGGGGAAACTTTTGTTAGTTGGTTTCACTGATTCAGATTGGGCCGGTGATTCTGATGATTGAAAGTCTACCGCAGGTTATGTTTTATGTCTGGGATCTGGACGTATCACTTGGGCTTGTAAGAAACAACAAGCTCTTGATCTTTCTTCAGCAGAAGTAGAATATCGAGCTGTAGTTAATTCCAGTCAGGAAGCTTTATGGCTTCGACAGATCCTTTCAGAATTTGGATTCGAGCAGCAGCAGCCTACTCCACTTTGGTGTGACAATCAAAGTGCCATCAAGCTTTCCAAAGATCCAGTTCTACATTAGTGTAGCAAACACATTGAGCTACACATGCACTTCATCAGAAATGTTGTTCATGGTCATGTTATTGAAGTGCTCTATTTCCCTACATATGATCAAGTTGCAGACATCTTCACCAAGTCTCTTACAGAAGCAAAGTTTTCTAAACTTCGGTCTATGTTAGGAGTTTAGGAATGTGTCCTTAAGGGGGGATAGGCTCTAATGCCTCCTTCCTTCTCCTAATAGTGTCACTTTTGTAAATCCTTCAATCCTATCCCAAGTTGTTCTTAAGGGGGGACGTTAGGATATTTAGAAACTTAGGAGTTAGTTAAGACCAACTTGTGTAATATATCCGTTAGGTAAAAGTGTGTTTCTTTAGTACGCATTAGTATGCATTTTTAAATATTCTAATCTGAGGGTCATGATATGTTATAGACATAGAGTGATCCAACAGTTCAACTTCTCTTAGATCATACCTACCATTGATCCGTGGCTTAACACCCTATTGGTCCATGATCTCTACTTAACGATCATGGAGGGTCCTTGGCTAGTTGATCGATTATGAGAGACTCATGTAACTTTCTTTCTTTTGCATAATGAATTGCTCCAAGTAGCTATTTGGCTAGGGCTGTGGGATGTTTTCCTCTAGAGGGTTTTAACCATGTGACAAACATCGATGTATTGATCTGTGATTCATTTATGTGAAGTGGTTTCTCTAGGTGTTCAGTCTTTTGGGAGTGCCCTTTGTACCTAAACAGTTGGGGATAGAGTTCTTAGTATTTGTGAGCACATTTCACTCAGGAAATATCACCCTTTGAAACTGGAAAATTTCATGGATGAACACTCACTCAAGAGCAGGACAAATTGGTCCAAATGGGTTCCATCAAGACCAAAGATCAAGCACTAGTATTGGGGGTTTTGAATTCAACAAAGGGAAAACCCAAGTCCAAGAATTTGAAGTTGCTAGACAAGAAGAAATCAAAAAAACCCAAATCCAATCAGGGAGCTACGAATCCACCCAAAGAAAAGGAGAAGAAAGGGAAAGAGAAGGCAAAAAGATCTTATTTCCACAATGGATGGAACCTAGAGAGCTCATGCATGAATAAAAGCATAGACACCATGGCGTAGCTACTGGAGAAGAACAACATTCCAGTTCTTGACAATGCTAGGAAGAAATATGGCAACTCCAATTTGAATTGAAGGCAAGGAGAAATGTCATGCATTAGTGGTAGGTAATTCTAATTCCTCATCCTTTATTATAGATTCAGGTGCTTCCAGGAATATGGTATCTAGGAGAGAATTCTTCTCCTCCATGAGTTCAAACACTGGCCCAACAGTTTGAATGGGAGATGATTCTGAACTCTAGACCAAAGGGATTGGGAGAATTGATTTAGACCATGGGTTCTTCAGTGATGTAATGTATGTAGTGGAACTTGCAGTAAATTTGTTTTCAGTCTACTAGATGAACCATACAGGGGAGCCAAAGAGAGTAATCTTTACTCCTGACTCTGTAGAGATTTCTGAAATCTCAACAGACCAAGTTGTTGCAGTTGGGTATGCTGATCATCATGAGAGAATGTACAAATTCTCTAATTTCCTCCCTACTTCCAGTGATCAATCACTTCACTCACATGCCAATGAAGTTTCCAAACTATGGAATGAGAGGTTTGGCCACATGAATTATAGATATCTCCAAACATTGCACAAAGAAGGAATAGTGGAAGGTCTTCCACAAATCCAGCCATCTATTGGAGCATGTATTGGATGTGTGATTGGGAAGCATCCTGAGTAGAGCTACAAGAAGGGGAAATCAAGGAGAGAAACACAACAACTTGGGTTGGTGAATTCCGATATGATTGGTCCACTACCCACTCCCTCATATGGTGGATCTAGTTATGTGCTTACATGTATTGATGACTACTCTCGATTTTGCTAGGTGTATTTTTTGAAATTGAAATTTGAGGTGTTTGAGCAAATCAAAGTTTGGAAAGCACTAGTAGAGAATAAGAGTGGGAAGAAGATAAAATTCCTTAGGAATGATAATGGAAAGGAATATGTGAATAATAATCTACAACAACTTTGTGAGGGGTGTGGCATCCAAATGCAACACTCAACTCCCTACACACCACAGAAAAATGGTGTGGCAAAGAGAAAGAATAGATCTTTCAAAGAGATGGCAACTTGCATGATAGAAGTGAGGGAACTTAATCCAAAGCTATGGGATTAATCCGTCAGCTGTGTTGCTCAAATTCATAATAGATCCTTCCACAAATCATTTAAAGGGATGACACCCTACGAGGCATGGTTTGGTCAAAAACCAGGTGTCTCAAATTTCATGATATTCGGGACAAAAGTATTGGAAAGAATACCTTCAGAGAAGAGGAAATCCTTCCAACCAAAAAGAAAGGAGTGTCTCATGGTTGGATATGGTGAGGAAACCAAAGGGTACAACCTATTTGACAGATCCACCTGAAAAGTTTTTGTTGAAAGAAGTTTCAAATTCGAAGAAGAGCCAATTCCAGACTTTGAACTTGCACCGGGGGATTGCTCCTCTCCTCAACCATTTGAAGATGTAAGTGATGACACATGCTCTATTTTTTCTAATAACTCTGATATGAATGTTGCTGAATATGATATTTATGTATATGACTCACCATCTATACCCAAATGTGCTGAAAAAGTTGTTCAAGCAGCCGGGGAATTGGCAGGAAATCCCGAAGAGCTTAGGAGAACTAGATCACAAACTAGTAAGGCTTCATTTGCTAGTGATAGTGCTCTTGCTTAGAACTGTTACATGCTGATTATTTCTGTCCCATAGACATATCAGAAATCTTGTACAGACCCAATATGGAAGTCAGCAATGGAAGATGATCTTCAGTCCCTCCAAGAGAACAATACATGGGAATTGGTTCCCCTTCCTCCCAAATGGAAAGTTGTTCAATGTAAATGGGTCCACCGAACCAAAATTGATTCTGATGGTTATGATATAAAACATAAGACTAGGTTAGTGGCTAAGGGCTATTCTCATGTCCATGGAGTTGATTACACAAAGACCTTTTCACTGGTTGTAAAGATGGACTCAATTAGACTACTTCTTGCACTAGCAGCTAGTAAGTGTTGGGAGGTTCACCACATGGATGTAAAGAGTGATTTATTGCATGGTGAAGTAAAGGAGAATATATATATGCAGAATCCTAAAGGTTTCCAATAGGATCCTTCATTGGTATGCAGGCTGAAAAAATCAAGCAAGCTCCCAGGGCTTGGTATGCAAAAATGGATTCTTTCTTGCTTTCAATTGGCTTCACAAGATGCAAATCAGACCCTAATGTGTATTTGAAGAAAAGTGATGTTAACTTGTAGGTAATTTTTCTTTATTTTGATGATGTTATTATTACAGTTTGCTGTACCAATTAAATTATCCAAATTAAGAACTCTTTGCATAGTGAATTTGCTATGACAGACCTAGGATTGCTAAGGCAATTTTTGGGCTTAGAAATTGAGCAAAATGGTAAGGGAATCATGCTGAGTCAGCCACAGTATGATTCAGATATGATGAAGAAGTTTAACATGGCTGAGTGTCAAGAATCCAAGTGTCCATTTCTTTCTGGTATTAAATTGTATGAATTTGGAAATTCCCCAATGGTGGATATCACACTCTACAGGAAACTAATGGGCAACTTGCTCTACCTCACTCATAAAAGACCTGATTTGTATTATGTTGTGAGTGATGTATAAATACACATACACAAGACACATGAGATCCATCGGAAGGCTTCTAAAATAATTCTTCAGTATGTCCAAGGAAGTAAGAAATTCGGAGTACATTACACAACTAGTTCCTCACTTCAACTAGCTGGATTTTCTGATTCAGATTGGGCCTGTGATCCAATTGACAGAAAGTCAACATCAGATTTTTTATTCACGTTTCCTAAGGGTCCTATTTTCTGGTCAATTAAGAAACATCATACCATCTCACTTTCATCAGCAAAGGCCGAATACAGGGAAACAGTCAATGCTGCAACGCAGTGTGTTTGGTTGCAGGTATTTCTTTGGGAGTTTGGTGTCACAATTGATTCTCCAAACAACATTTGGGTGGATAATAAGAGGTCCATCAAGATATCTATTGATACAATACAAATGAATAGGAAAAATCACATAGATACTCACATGCATTACATTTGAGGATTAGTGCATGACAGGGTGATCTCACTGCAGTATTTCCCATCCACCGAGCAAACTACCGACATTTTTACCAAGGATTTCACTGAGAAGGACTTCACTTACCTAAGATATTTTCTTGGGGTGAGTGAAGGATGGTAATTTTATGTTATATCATTGTAGGTCCAGTCCCATGTCCATTCTTGAGGGGAGGTTTTTCCCATGTGGTTTTCCTTCTTTCCTTGGTTCACATGGACAAATGAAAATTGAAATTTTTGATTATGTACTTGAGGTGACTTGAGCCATTGTTGCCAAGGCATTCAAAAATTTGTGAGCATACTTAGTTGTTGGATTAAGGCAGGGTGTTAGAATAGTAATCCATCATTCGTACCTTAGTTACACTAATTAGTCAACTTTATTTCTTTTTAAAGCTTTAATACACTATGAGGTGGACTGGGGGTGCTTAGGTGGACATATGCCATGTCAAGTTGAGTTTCTATGACCCGCATGGGTACTCCATCCTAGTCATCCAGCCGCATATGCACAACCATCATTTCTGGTGCGTTCCCATTCATTGAATGTGGACAAGAAAGTTGACTTGGGGAACTAGAGTGGGAGTTTTGCTCACAATTGGCT
Source organism: Pseudotsuga menziesii (assembly GCA_001517045.1). Classification (NCBI taxonomy): domain Eukaryota; kingdom Viridiplantae; phylum Streptophyta; class Pinopsida; order Pinales; family Pinaceae; genus Pseudotsuga; species Pseudotsuga menziesii. Next base: position 319,519 of record LPNX010776612.1, read on the forward strand.
TCCAAATCCATTCAAAACACTTATGATGTATTTATAAAACCTGTTAATAACAATTTTAGAGTTAGACAGTTCAAAATTATCTTGTTTTCAACTATCATTGTCTGTAATTTAATTGTAATTTGATGGTTTTTGTTGAATATTGTACCCAAATTCGATTTGTGAACCTCACTAATTATCCTAGATTCTCCCATGTTTCAAATTACTTACTTTCTGGTTTGAATTTCTCACAATAAGTAGTACAAAGAAGTACAATTTCTCCCAGAAATTGCTAATCCTGAAGAGGCTAAGAAATTAATTTAAATTAAACTTTATCAAGAACACAGACAACTTGTATACTAATCATAATATTCAAGGATATAACATAAAGGATTAAGTGCTTATATTAATATTGCGTGACTTGAGAAAACAATACAATGTTCCTCCCATCCTGTGACCTTTCTTGACATGTGTTTTCTCAAGGAAAGATCCCCTCAAGCTCAGGTCTTGGAATCCTATGTGAGATGGTCTCTTCTAAATGATACTAAGGCTAAGCCTTCACTCTTTATGGTGGATTCTTAAATCCTCTCTTCTGACCCTTAGGCCGAATTCATGACTCTTAGGCCAAATTACCAATTCAAATCTTTTGACTCTTAAGCTAGTTTTTCAACCCATAGGCCAATTATCAATTGAAATATTTCGACCCTCTGAATAATTTTCTGATCCTTAGGTCAATTATGAATTCAAATATTTTGATCCTGGAGAAAAATTTCCAACCCTTAGGATAATAACCAATTCGAACCCCCACTAGAGAATTTGAATTCACAAATAAATACCACTCTTTAAAGCACACAAGCCAAACCCCTACTAGAGCATTTACCTCACATAAAAAAAATAACCATGGAATCTTTTGAATCATTCCCAGGTAATCCAGAAACATACAAATAGTGATACCCTAGATCAATTTGAAAGATTCATTATTGGTGCAATCTCGAACCAACAAAGCCCAATCGGCAAGGGTTCCACTCTGTTGACACTCAACACTCCACAATCTCCCTGAGCATCGACCCAGACATGTTTTACCCTGTCAACAACACCTACAGAGCGTATGAGGTCCACCCAAGATTTTCGAGGGAGAGCTGTGCAAACCAAGTTTCCGCAGTATAGAGGATGGTTTGGGGCATCTAAATTTCATTAGCTTGATTCCCAGATCTAATCTACTTCCTTGCTCAAAATAGAACCATTCAATATGTCACAATATTTTTCATTTCAGCAGATATACCAGTGGGAAAACAGATCGAAAAGATGATAGTATCCATAACCAGAAAGAATTGCATTACCCATTCATATGCAAATCCATTCATTCATCGTTTCTCATTAGAATCGCAACAATGTAAAACAAGGAAAAAGGTAAAAATGAAACATCGAGTTCAGATCAATCCACATCATATTATATTATTTTTGCAGAACAAATCAAAGATAAAAAATAGATATTGATCCATCAAACCCTAGTATTCACTCTCTCTACCTATGCATTTCTATATCGTCTTACATGCATATTTATTATATTTATAGGCTTGAGCCTTTACATTCAAGGTCCACTTCTAACTAACTTCTAACAAAATTCTAACTAATTTAGCCACTAAGGACCAATATTCTAAAGAAATGGTCAATAAGTACAAATAGTGACATGGAAACATAGAAAGTGGACTCTTTTCCACCTATCGCACCATCTTTGTCTTGCGCGACATCGCGTGAGTATGTGCAACATCCTAGATGTTGTACAAATCACTTATCTCCAACCTGTTTCCAACATGCCCACAACATAGTCTTGTGGCTCGTCCTCGAGCCATGTTAGCTAGACATAGCGTACTCAGCAACCTGAAGGGAGAAAAACTTCTCACAGAAAGTGGTGTGGTACTTTTCTGAATTTGTCAAATTATGCAGTTGGCTGCAAATACCTCCTCCCAATGGAACTATTTGTGTCCTATAGTGCCATCATGCTCCGACATCTATGAATACTACATCATTATCCATTTTTCGTTGCCCTTTGTGAAGCATCTTGTTTGACAGTGATTATCTATAGCTGCAAAATCTAGAGCTAGTCCTACTTCCACACCCTTGTGCTTCCTTGCATTCAGACTCAGCCCGCTTTGCCTGACGTCGATCTAGTTCCCTAATCCTATAGAATTTGTCAAGTGGGGAAAGAACTCTAGTCCCATCCGGATTCCTCATGGGTGTCTGAGTCTGTGTCTTAGACCGACTGTTAGAAATATAACCAATGATGACTTTTCCAGATACTTCCATCTCGGGCAAACTAACATACATACTTGCAAATTCTTCATCAATATTTGTTGAGACAACATTCACACTCACAGTATTCCTTGTATCAAGGGTATCTTGCATTGTCCATTAGATGGCCGTTGCCTCATGCAGCATAGCTTTCTTCAACTACTCAGCCTATCCCTCCTACAAATTTGCACAGTGTAGTACTTCCTAATGGTGTTTGCTCGACTATCGGCCCTCCACTTATAACACAATCTTCAGCTCAAATGTCATCATGAATCACTTAAGTGCATCATTATGACTAAATTATTTAGTTATGTGCCAAATACATCGACAATTCTGTCACCCCACCTCTCAGATCTTCTATCATGAGACGTGACGTCAACTATGGCATTGTTTACCTCTTTGACAGCCATTATTGAGTATTGATGTGATGTCTGGTCACCCTCACGATGTCTTCCATACACTGTGAGACACTTACTCTTGCATGATAACTTCTTGTCATGCAACCCCTTTCTTCTCTCAGGCGTATCCCCTTTGTCATGGTGAAGCCTTATCCAGATGTGCAACCTCTTCACTTAGTGTAGGCCCATCCTAGTGTGCAACCTCTTCTCTTGGTGTAGCCTCATACTAGCACGCAACCTCATTCTCTTTGTGCGGCCACATCCTAGCGTGAAACCTCTTCTCTTGGTGCAGCCTCATCCGGGGCCACAACCTCATTCTCTTGGTGTAGCCCCATCCTGGTGTGCAAACTCATTCTCACTAAGTGGTGAGTCAACTATCCCCTAAAATTGGATGGATCCTACTTGTAGGCACATCCTTCCTCTTCCTAGCTATCCTATCTCTCTCTTTAATCTCTTTTCTATCTTCTCTCTCTTTTTTTTAGCTCTTAGTACTTCAGGGATCGCATGGTCCTTCCTGCGTCGAATAGAGCTTCAAGCAGTTTCCATTCACAAGCTTTGGCGGTATCACGCTATCTAACTGTTGTAATTGAACTGCACCCGCAAAGGTAATTGAGTTGAAAAGATATGGTCCAAGCTAGTGAATTTGTAGCTTACCTGGATGCTTCAATAATTTTTTGTCATATAACAGCACCAAATATCCTTGCTGAATTTTTTTTCTTTATGTGGCGATCATGCCATACCTTCTATCGATCTTTCTCAACACACTGGTGGAAACCTACAATGAAACATTCTTCATCCAGTTGTATCAGTTGTGCCATGTGATCCTCTAGTGCAACATCATCATCTATTCCATTCACAGCAACAATGCACAGACTAAGAACGATGTACTCCATAGGCATCACTACCTCTTTCCCATAGACTAGTTTGAACGGTGTTTTCCCCGTCAATCTCTTACACATGGTGCGATAGGCCCAGAACGCTACAGGAATCTTTAGATCCTAGTCATCTCGGTCAGTGTTGGATACCTTGGTCAATGCATGCTCCAATATCATGTTGAAATCCCCCATCGTCTTGTTTTCCTATGGATGGTATGGTGTACTTTTCTTGTGCTAAACCTACCATTATTCTGTTAGAGCTCTTACTTTGTAGTTGATAAAATGACTACCGTGGTCACTCATCAATATTCTTGGGAAGCCAAACCACATCACAATATTCTTGAACAAAAATCTAGTGACCATGGTAGTAGTATAGTCCACAACTAGTGCAACCTCATCCCATCTCATCAGAAAATATACTGCCCATTTATCAAAAGGTTTCAAAGTTACCTGGGGTAAAAGTGGCATCTCATCCCATCCCGATGGTTTTCCAGTGCATTTACAGACATTGTAGCTCCTCACATAAACTTCCACATCATTATGAAGAGTGGGCCACCAGAGCCCTGTGCGAAGCACCTTCTGTGTGGTTTCTTGTCCTCCATAGTGTCCCCCAACCACTCTGGCATGCGCTTCTTCCAAAATATGCTATTGTTCATGTGGGAGGACATAGTGCCGCAAGATTTCATCAGGTCCCATATTATGCAAGTGTCTAGCAATCAACTGAAAGTTAGGAGCTTTAACCACCAACTGCTTCTTTTGACTTGTGGAAATTTCTTCTGGTGTGACTTTGATCGCCAAGAACTAGATTATTGGAGCATAATGGTCATCTACCATTTCAAATCGAAACAAATATGCATCTGACAGTCCATATTCAATGTTAGTAGGTTCCTCTCTCATCTCTATTCTTAACAAATGATCAAGACCAGCATTCAAGCAACCCGAATTCACTATAATCTCAAAAATAAATTCCTAAAAGAGGATTAGCCATCTGCATATCTTCCCCCCCAACACAGGATTATTGACCAGATAATTCAATGTCGAATGTCAACTGAAAATTTTGAAGTGACCTCCTAGAAGATAATTCCTAGATTTTTGCAATGCATAAACCATCGTGAGCCCCTCGTGCTCCGTGGTTGTATAATTCTTCTTGGAAAATGATAACTTCTGAATCGTAAAAGCAATAGGGTGATTCAAGTCGTTGTCACCTGGATGCGTGAGCACTACTCCTAGTGCAACTGAAGATGCATCAACATGAATGTGGAACTCCTTGTTCCAATATGGGAATATAAATATCGATGCCGAAGCCATTATGGCCTTCAACGTGTCAAAACTACTTTGGCATTCAAGACTCCATAGGAACACATCATCCTTCTTCAATAGTTTCTCTGTAGGGGAAGTGATCGTGACATATCCTCTAATGAATTTGTGATAGTACCCAGTGTGTCCAAGCATCACCCAGAGCCTATTGATGTTGGTTGGTGGTGGCAAGCTCAGAATGAGTGCGATGTTTGTAGGATCAACCAGCAATCCTTATTTGCACACTATGTCACCCAACAATATTCCAAATAGCATGCAAAAGATGCACTTCTTAGAGTTCAGTGTGAAATGATGATGTTGACATATTTCCAGCATCAGTTGAATATTGGCCAAGTGATCCTTGACTAGCCTGTACATTGTTCAGTTGTCCATATATATCTAGAGGAAATTCTGAATGAAGTCCTTGAACGCCGCAAAAACCAACTGGGAAAAGATGGAAGGTGCATTTTTCAATCCAAATGGCATCACAGTATATTGGTAATAGCCCCATTCTATAACAAATGTTATCTTGTGGTGATATTCTTTGGTAATTCTGATACGGTGATACCCCGAAAAGCCGTCTGTGAACAAGTACATTTCCTGGACACCTACTCCTTCAAGAAATTTATCTATGAACGGTGTCAGGAATGGATCGTGCATGCATGCATCGTTCAATTTTTTGAGGTTGACATAGATCTAGACTTCCCCAGTCTTCTTGTCTTGGACCACCATAGGACTTATCCATTCTGATTATTCAATAGGGTCAATAATCCCTATATCTAGCATCCGGTCAAGTTCAGTCTTGACACTTTATTTATATTGCGGATTCAAGTGATATGGCCACGGTTGCACTCGTTTTGCATCTGGTTTTAATGGGATTATTGGAATATATAAACCCACTCACAACTTAGGACAAAATAATTAATCATTAGAGGAAATTTGGGGTCTAAAATGGGCCTTATAAGAAAACGTGCCAAAATAAGTTTTTGTGAGTTGGAATTCAAGAACCAATAGAATTTNTCTGTTTGACAACTGACCAATTACCATCATTTTACAACACAAATTAAACGCACCATTATCTAAATCAGTTTTCACTTACATTTAACTCTTTAATTGATGCATTAAACACAAATAGAAGATGAATACATAGTTACATAGAATGAATTGGTGATTCCTGCAGTATAACCCACCTTAGGTTTAAGGTATGCATGCTTCTTTGGACTTTAACCCATTGCCTGCCATCCACAGGCATACCAACATATCACATAGTTTAACATCATAAGAAATAGATATAAAACCTGCATGCTTCATTAGAGAGGGGAAGAGAAGTGTGATGCCATATGGTCTATCTAGTGTGAGTGTGACTGAGAAAATTCAGAATTAGCTGCTAAGACCACCTTGAGTGCCATTAGAGGAAATTTGGGGTCTAAAATGGGCCTTATAAGAAAACGTGCCAAAATAAGTTTTTGTGAGTTGGAATTCAAGAACCAATAGAATTTCAATAAAATAAGTCAACCATAATGGTTGAATTGGCATATTTGTTTTTAAAAAAAACTACTTTTTTTGTTCGGATTTTCGACATATCTCATTGTGTTTTTACTCAAATTTCGATCAGGAGAGCTCGTTGGATGCGGAATTTGATTTCGTATCCAACGAATACCCACACTACATACTTTTTACGGACCCCGCTACCCCAAAAACAAGAAATACCTGGAAAAAATGTGATGATGA
>LPNX010776612.1:326095-389713 GCA_001517045.1 Pseudotsuga menziesii
CATTATTTGATTAATTATTCACCCACTAGCTTGATTAGTTGGCATCCACTTGCACCTTAAAGTCAATACATGCCATCTATATCCTAGGAATGATTTATTTCCAATTCTGGGTTGATATTGACCACCTTTTGACCATCCAGAATTAGTATACAGGACTTTATAGCAGATTCTGCTTTGTTCTGCTTTTTCTGCTTTTCCTTCTTTTCTATGGATAAGATAAAAGCTAGTCAACTAGGAAACTGGGAACTTTTGTTTCCAACCCATCCTCCATTATTTTTTCTCCATTTTCTAGGATTATCATGTTATTTCCATCTCCTTGAAAAATCACTCATGCTTTTTCCAACTCGTGAGGTCCTTGATAGATTTGGTAAGTGCTTTAGCCACCTATGGGGGTTTGCTAAATTTTGGTAAGTCGGCCTTTTTGAGATTTATGAGTTGTTTCCATACAATTCAATTTTACTATGAGGGATGTACTATTTATGTACACTATTATTCATAATTATTCAATGGAAGGATACACACCAATATTCATCTCTTCATTCATGTGATTCAGTCTCTTTTCTTCTCTCTATTTTTCCTATGTATGCTTGTGAGAATTCTTAGTAGCAAGATCTATTTCCTGTGCTTATTTTTAGAATAATTTCACATATCATTGATCTATTATCTCTACATGGTATCAGAGCTACAAGGTCGATCAATTTCTATAGAGTTGAGGAGCGCATCCAGTCTCCTATCCCTCTCTAAAGAAGAGCTTGTCTAGCTTACAAGATTTTCTCCTAGTTTGTTTTGCAAGTTGCAGAGAGTATCTCTTAGAGCATATCAACAACTTCAATATGGATTCAAAATTTCCTCTACTATCTCCTTTCAACTATGCTGATTGGAAGCCAAAGATGAGTGCATACTTGAAGAGGCAATGTCTCTTTGATGTCTCCATTGGTGCATTGAGTGAACCCGAGTCTTATGATGAGAAGATTGATTGGATAAATAATTGTGATAGAGCTTATGGAATTATTTGTTTGTGAATGTCTCCAAATATATATCATCTCATAGATTCTACTAAATTTTCATTTGAGCTTTGGAAAATTTTGGACAAAGCTTTTGGTTTGCAAGAAATTGAAGATGAAGCATGGAGTGAACCTAGCATCTCCTCTTGTTCTCTCTCTCAATATTTCTTGGCCTCTACATTCTCTGATGAATTTGATCATGATGAATAAGTTTCTCATACAGTTCATGTTGCTGCTACCCTCATTGATTCGAATGCTTCCTCCTTCAATGAAGAAGCAAATATTGAAGAGCCATCTTTTTCTGTGTCTCTTGAAGGTGATTTTTCTTCTTGTGATACTATTGATGAAAAAGAAGTAACATATGGAGCTGCTTCTGATATTTATTATGATCATATAACCCATTCATTGTTCTCTCAATCTCCTATCTTAGATTCTGAGATCTATGTGCCAGATTCTTTACACCTCTTGCATACCTCTCTCATTGATGGTGCGCAACCCAGTGACTTTCAAGATGTTTGCTTAGCCACATCAAGCCTTATTTGTGTCATAACACTTACCTTAATTGATCTCATGTGCTTCAGCATATCCTCCTTTTTTCTTGGCATCAATACTCATAGCCTTCTTGAAGATTGTGAACATCTCATTCTTTCCTCCTTTCATACAGAGGATTCATTACCAGTGTATTTCCATGAGTCTATTGATATGCTTATATGTGATCCTCTGAATTATAATTTAGAAGCATATTTTCAGGTTGATACACATATAATACCACCATCCATACCATCTACCATACCTATGAATAATCCAAAGACTATACAAATCCCAAGCTCACTAGTTGATTCCTCATTGGTCTCTTATGCAGTGATATTTATCTTACATGATTTGAAGTCTTTCCTAAATTTTAGTGGCTGTTTATCCATGACCTTAGTCATATATGGATTGATATTAAACATGTTTGAATATTTTCTAAACACTTATGGTTCATATATTATGCCCATCCATCATTCATATTTTTACACCTATCAGTTTTCCCCAGTTGCTCATAATTTTCCTAGTCTAGCCCTATATCCTCATGGAGACATTGAAGACATTGTCCTTGCTGGTCCATATGATAATATTTCTGATATATCAGAGTTTTATCAGCCTCATATCAGATCTATACAGGTGCTACATCAGATTGGAATATTGACATGTGATCCACATCACAAATTTCCAGATATTCAGGGAATTGGGTGTGAAATAAATTGCCTTATTTTTTGTACTCTTTGGAAAGGAGTATGCATAGATCTCTTTTCCATTTCAGATTATTTTTTCATATCATAGTTTGACGGCAGAAAGAAGCATTCAGATAATGCCCCTACTTCATCAGTTGATGAGATACAAGGAGTCTCTCCTCTTCCTTCTTGCAGGTTCTACAAGTCCTTCATCCAGAAGCAGTTCAGTCAGCTCATTAAAGTGAAGATGAAGATATGTTGAAGACATATTATTTCAAATTTTTTTCCTTGTCCTATCTTGAGGGAGGATTTTCCCCATGTGGTTTTTCCTCTTTCCTCACTTTTCTGGACATAATAATTGTTAAAGGGTGACCATAGCCTTGTTGCTGGGCCCTATATGCATCCATATGCATCCATATTTTTTGTCATACCATCATAAATTCAGACTTAAAGGGGGGTGTTGGAATATATTAAACCCACTCACAACTTAGGATAAAATAATTAATCATTATTTGATTAATTATTCACCCACTAGCTTAATTAGTTGGCATCCACTTGCACCTTAATGTCAATACATGCCATCTATATCCTAGGAATGATTTATTTCCAATTCTGGGTTGATCTTGACCACCTTTCGACCATCCAAAATTAGTATACAGGAATTTACAATAGATTCCACTTTATTCTGTTTTTTCTGCTTTTCCTGCTTTTCTATGGATAAGATAAAAGCTAGTCAACTAGGAAACTAGGAGCTTTTGTTTCCAACCGATCCTCCATTATCTTTTCTCCATTTTCTAGGATTACCATGTTATTTCCATCTCCTTGAAAACTCACTCATGCTTTTGCCAACTCGTGAGGTCCCTGATAGATTTGGTAAGTGCTTTCGCCACCTATGGGGGTTTGCTATATTTTGGTAAGTCAACCTTTTTGAGATTTATGAGTTGTTTCCATACAATTCAATTTTCCTATGAGGGATGTACTATTTATGTACACTATTATTCATAATTATTCAATGGAAAGATACACACCAACATTCATCTCTTCATTCATGTGATTCGGTCTCTTTTCTTCTCTCTATTTTTCCTATGTATGCTTGTAAGAATTCTTAGTAGCAAGATCTATTTCCTATGATTATTTTTAGCATCATTGCACATAGCATTGATCTATTATTTCTACAGGAATTTTCATTTCCCCTAGGTCACCCAATATCCCCTTCATTTCTAAGATTTTTTTTGGGAATAGATCTTGAAACTCATGCAATAGATATGTGATAGTTTCCATGGTATCCTCATATCAGTAGTCTCCAATATTTGCAAATTTTGGATTCTCTTTCATCCCAATGTTAACTTTATCAATATTAAGTGGTTGAGTCATGGGTTCATTTGGCACATCTGGTGTTGCTACATCTCGACTCCCTTCAGTCTCTGGAATATTAATATTGTCCAACTCATCATCATCCTCTGGCTCGAAGGATATGTTGTAGCATTCCATCATCGATTGCATGTGGAAATGTGCATTAGGATCCATAGGATATACCACTGGTACAAATTTCAAGACTACATCCCGAATTATCTGTAGTGCATTGTTAACCTCTGCATTGGCATCTGCAAATGAAAAGGTATGCACGAGGTATCGTAAGGTATGCGCAAGGTATCTGTGAGTGCTAAAAAATTCTCTAGCGGTACAATAACCTTTCAAGCTCAACAATGCACTACCTCAAATTCTCAAATAACTGCTGTAAGGTATCGTGCTACCATGATGGTCCTGCTTTTAAGGATAAATAAAAAATGAATGGCATTTCATAGACATGAAACTTACCCATATTGCATCCAATCGCATCCCGTGTCTCAAGAAATGTCTCTTTTTCAATCGTAATATAAAACACTACTTTCTTATGTCCATCTAATCAAACTTACGGTCGGGGTCCATCATCTGTTGGCATCGCACCTTCGTGAGTAGATATGGAAACATCAAAATCCTACATCCTAGGCTCTGCTAAAATCATCATGACTATTGGACCTTGCATTTGCTTCATCAGCGGAGTATGAGCCAGTGGTGGATTCTGGTTCACTAGTGGGTTCAATGGTTGATTCATGACCTGGTTCTGAAGCAAAACCTAGTTCTGGGCTTGGTTTTGTAACTGGTTCTAGATAGGTAGTTGATTCTGAGTCTACAACTGGGCTTGATTTTGCAACTGTGGAACATTCCTAGTTTTCCATATTTCGATTAACTGGGGTAGTTCTCCATGGTGTGATGAATTACTGCACAATATGTACATAATCACTACAAGTGTGTGAAGTCTCTCTAACAATTTTTGAAAACACCACAATTATAACACTAGACAAATGCACGACATCGTCCCCCTCCTCATCCAAAGCCTCCTTCTTTGCCCTGAAATCCTCTACAGAATCCTCGCTATTGTGGGTACTACAGTGGAGCTATCTGATGTGGCTGGGTATTTGGTTTTTGTTGAACAAAGTGCACTTCTTGGACATATTGTGGATGTGCCTGAGCCATTGGAATTTGATTATATGGTTGTTGTGGTGTGAACTGCAACTACGATGCAAACTGTGGTTGCGTTTGGGGTGGGTAAAACTGCATCGGTAGTAGAGGTGTGTACTGTGATTTTGGTTAATAAATTACCACGTTAAGCTGGGGTTGTTGTTTCTATACTTCATGGTGACCATCTCCCTTCAAAAAATATGAATCATATTTTTTGTCCTGAAGCAGATCGTGCGATCAACAATATTTATTCTCATGCCCGACTGAGTGACAAAATGAACAGTATAAATTGATGAGTTTTGACACCATATTTTGCATATAGATACATTTCTCATGTTGATGTCCATAGAATTTGCATATGTGACCATGGCCTACCACCACTACTCAACGGGTTTGATGCTCCTGATAACAGGTAGCTTCTAATGTTGGGGCATGTATCTTTGGTATGGCCATCTGTGTGACACAAGTACACCAAATATCTGCACGGTCCTCCTTACATTTCTTGATATCCTACAGCTGAAGTGTGAGGATGGCTACATGCACCTGAATTTGAATCATCCCAATGGTACTCTCCTCGATAGGTGAAGCTTTGAGATTCATTGCAATTTCCAGGGCTTCACTCTGCATCGCTATCTTTTGCTCCATCAATGGTTGTCAGATATGAGAAACCAATGTTGTGATAAACCATTGTTTATGTTGGACATCGCTCATAGAAAAAATAACTCTAGCCATCAATGTCTTGAACCTCTGATTGAAGTTCCAAATGGTCTCATTAGGAAATTTCTTGATTTCCTTCAACTCTGTAATGTCTTGTGCTTCCGACTTGGTCTTCTTGAATTCCATGATTAGTCCCATCCAGATCTCATTCAATGCATTCATTGGAGTCCCTTGAGGAAATTGGGTAAACTTCATAAACCAGTCGAGCACGTAACCCCTTAGAGTAGTCATGAGCTGTCATTTCTTTACGTCATCATCAATGGCCTATCTAACATTCCACATTGCTTCACATAAAAACTAGTACTACTTGGGATCATCATCCCATTTCCATGGAACAAAGGTACATTCATATCATCACCTGCCATCCTGGGTGGCCTTCTGATAGATGTTGATCTAATACTATATTGTTTTTGACACATCGAGCAAGTTGACATGGGACTTTGAGTTTTTCTAGAGGTTGAAGTAGTGCGTGGAGGTGTGGGTACATTGCTTATAGGGTTTGATCTTACCGTCATTCTAGGCGTAGCCTGGGCCTGGTCATCCTCATCGTCACTATAGGGTCACTTCATCCCATGTGGTTTTCCTTCATGGTGGTGCGCTCCGACTGCAGTAGGACCTTCCCCTATCCTCTTCCTCTTCTCTAGTCAGAACCTTGCTCCTCCCCTTGTACAACAACTTTCTTCCCCAGCTTCCCTCACAATCTCGTCGAAAATTGCACCCATTTGCCTCTTATCTTCTCATTCATCTCCCCCTTGGTCACGGTATCTACAACCTCCACACACTAGGGTGCTACTACTCTAGGTGCATATTGATTATATCCTTCTTGCAAATCAACATTTTAATCGACAATTGAAGCGACAACAAGAACCTACCTCTAGATCCATTAAAGAATTCCCTTTCTGCTTCGTTTTAAGATTAATTGGTGTTGACTATGAACTCTGTGATATATCCCTTGAGTATAGTATCCAACTAGACCTCGATGAAGCACGACGCTCTATTGTCAATCTCCTACAGTTCTTGTATCAGTTTAGGGGTCTAGGACGTCGGTTCTCCTCCTTGAAATTTTTTCTTCTTGTATGTAAATCACGCCAGCCACTTGTACAATATGATAGGAAATTAGTTGAATAAATATTTATGTAGACCATCGTGGATGTACCTTTCTAACGATTCAGTTGTTTTTAACCCAGGGTTCTGATTCTCTTCCTAGAAAAATTCTTGCAGCTTCTGATCAAACCAATCTTGTAGTTTCAGTCGCATCGAATGCCACATCCATTGTTGGGTAACCATTGGTCGAGTGCTAGATTCCCTCCTCTTAGTAGAAACAAATTCCTAGCAACTAAACCATTTGTTTCCACAATACTGAACCAACAAAACCCAGTCGACATGGGTTCCAGTTTGTTGACACTTAACACTCCATGATCTCCCTGAGCATCGGCCCAGACAGGTTTTACCCTATTCAACAACACCTACAGAGCGGATGAGGTCTCACCCAAGATGTTCAAGGGAGAGCTATTAAAACCAATTTTATGTAGTATAGAGGAGGGTTTGGGGCATCAGACATTCATTAGCTTGATTCCCATATCTAATCTACTTGCTTGCTCAAAATAGAACCATTCAGTATGTCACAATCTTTTTTATTTCAGTAGATATTCTAGTTGGGAAACATATCTAAAATATAACAGTATCCATAAGCAGAAAGCATTGCATTACCCATTCATATGAAAATCCATTCGTTCATCATTTCTCATCAGAATCGCAGTAGTGTAAAAAGGGAAAAAGGTAAAAATGCAACATCAAGTTCAGATCAATCCACATAAGATTATATTATTTCTGTAGAATGAATCGTAGATCAAAAGAAGACAGTGATTCATCAAACCCAAATATTCACTCTCTATATCTGCACTTATATATCTTCTTACATACATAATTATTCTATTTATAGGATTGCGCCTTTACATTCAAGGTCCACTTCTAGCAAACATCTAACTAATTTAACCATTAAGGACCAATATTATAAAGAAATGGTTAATAAGTACAAATAGTGACATGAAAATATAGAAAGTGGACTCTTTTCCTCCTATCATGCCATGTTTTTCTTGCACGGCATTGTGTGAATATGCACAGGATCCTAGATGTTGCACAACTCACTTATCTCCAACCCCTTTCCAACATTCATCGTAAACAATTGTGCAAGTATCTATCGATTCTTTCTTCGCATTTGGTATTTCCTCATAGCCAAGCTCTAATGCTCTCCTCAACCTGCACAACAATGAATGAATCCCTTCCTTGATAATCTAAATTAATGTGATAATGAAATGAATGAACATATATGGAACCATAAACAAGGATACATTGCAAGGAACACATAGATACATTAAACACATATTCTATCAAATAACGTAAATTGAACATACTATAAAATAAGGTATCTAGAATGGCAATAGACATCTCTAAGAAGAGATGTGGTGTATATGCTCATTTGTTCCATTATGAATAAAATATGAGGACAAAAGGGCCTATTTATAATAAGCATGAGTGAAATAACCCTAAACATCCAAGACATAAACCTAGAACATGAACCGTCATAAGTTTCGTAACCCGAAGGTGGTTAGTTGAATAGTCAAATTCCTGGGGTCATAACATTTTCTTCTGATCTTTGTTTGGGGTGTTCGATAGCGAAAAAAAATAGTTTAGGACCTCAAAAAAACCCAGAATTTTAGGACCTAAAACACTGTAGAAAAATTACTAGGAAACTTCCAAAATGGACAATTGTTTTGAGCTAGTGGAATAGGTGGGTGGCCAAAGATCTCCATCTGGATCAAGCCTCCCCCCTTCGGAAGCAATGCTCTTCATTGCATCAAATCCTATATCATATCTTGAAGTATGTGTTGAGTTTATCTCCTAGTATGGAATTTGCTGAAATGAAAATGATGCCTTTATTTGGCATCCTGAGAGTGATGTAATTGTTATTAATGTATGTGTTGGAGCTGTTCAACAATTCTAGTTTTCATGTTATCCTTTATTTGAACTAGTATGTATAATTTCATTCTACATGAGCACCTTGAATATGTGGGCTTGCACTATAGAGGTACTTGAATGGATGAGGGAACACTGACTTTGTGTTCTTCTTGATTTTTCTTAGAATAGGGATCCTGTGCAAAGGGTGTGGATATATCTGTGAAACGATGCTCTCCTCCAAAGAATTATGAAGAGGGAGAATTTTTTGATGTGGGAGATTATATTTTTTCCTTGCAATGTTGTCGCATGTGAAACTATCTCTATTACTCGATCGAGTTTTCCTCTAAAAGTGACATGGATAGTATGAGGTAATCACTCATATACAACATGATGCTTCCGCACACATGGTTTTTTTTAAATAACACCACGTGATTCAAGTGGGGCCACATCACGCAACACGTCATATTTGAAAGGCTTGATTCCATATGGAAGGAGACATTCATGATTGATGTGGATACTCCATCCTTAGCTTAGCCAACTGATGTTGTATGGTTGTGAGTGTAGTGTCCTCAGTTGCTCCAATATATTGATGACTTTTGCTGAGATTAGTTTCTTTTGGATTTCGCTTTCAACAACAAAATGTAGTAGGATTCCCTTCACCCACATCTACGATTGGAAGAGGAACTCTTATGCCTCTAACTCTTCAGGATCCTCTAGTTACATCTGTGTGGTAGCAATGACAACACTAATTTCTGCATCAATGATCTACTTACCCTTTTTTTGGTTCTAACATTGGGTTATAAATCAGAATCGAGATACAATTCTAAATATTTGATCTTGGCCACCAATGATTGCTTTGAGTGGAATTCATTAGTGTTTTGACAGGAAATTTTGTGGGACTTGCACCACTTCCTGGTGTCCTTCTTTGTCTTTCCATTACCCTTATTTTCTTGTTCTTGGGATTGTTTATCCTTTCCCTGTACTATGTTCTACAAGCCAAGGTTTCCATTTACTTGCTTATATGGTGGATTTGTAGGTCCATATTCTTGCTTGTTCTTTTGCCTAAATTTCTCCTCGATTTTGACAACATATTTATAAGCAGCTCATATTGATAAGTGAAGAGATTTCTAGGAATTCCATCTATATTCATATGTACCGGTGTAGACCACTGTGATATTTTAGTGCAAGGTGCCACTTAGAGTCCTTAATACCCATATTTATACACAAGGTATGAAATTTGTTGGTGTACTCTGACACCATTTGGTCCCTTTCTTGACACACAATGGTCCATTTTGTGTACTGGTGATCATAGTTTCACACAAGGTAATATTGTTACTTAATGACATCTATGAAAGAGGCCCAAGTGGTATATGCCTAAAAAATTCCATACTTGTCTAATTATTTTTCCTCACAATAAGTATCCCTCCAATTTTTTACATGGGTGATCACCTTAAGGAGCACAAAGGTGATCTTTCCCCTATCAAAAAATTGTGGACATAAAAACACCCTTCTAGAACATTCAACCATTTATCTACATAATCAACATTGATTTGGAATTTAAATAAAGGAATATAAAAGTTAACTTGTATCTTTAATGGAGATTCATCTATGAAACAACTACTAATTGAAGGTGCATCCACCACTACGGCGATTCTTTTAAGGATCTGGGCGATATTATCCATCATCTCATTACTTTATCGCATGAGAGATTCCTTGATAAATGAATTGATAGGATATATTGTTCCATATTATCTATTTTCTTCCACCATGGGATTCCATTTGGGTTGGAAAGAGTGATCTTATCTGACCGAAACTAGTTTGAGACCCAACTCTCTATACTCTGACCTTGTTGGGGACATGCACCGAGAAACAATCAAAGAGAATATTGATCTAATACCACTGATCCAGATTTATGAGATAACAAAATTAAAGAACATATATGGAACTATAAAAACATATACATTGTGAATAACAAAGAGATACAATAAACACATATTCTATTAAATAGAGGAAATAGAACATGCTATAAAATAAAGCAACTAGAATGGTGGTAGCTATGTCTAAGAAGAGATGTGGTGGATATGCTCATTTGTGCCAAGATGAATAAAAAACGACGACAAAGTGGAATATTTATAATAAGCATGAGGACAAGAAACCTAAACTTCGAAAACAGAACCCTAGAATATGAACTTTCATAATGTTTGGGGCCCCAATGTGGTTAGCTAAACAGTCAACTTCTTGAGGTCATAACTTTTGCATGTGATCTTTGTTTGGGATGCTTGATAGCCCACTGGAAAGGTCTATATGAGATTGAAATATTTAAACCAAAAAAAAGGGTATATTTTTCAAAACATTTTGACCCATTGAATCACTAAAATAGATCGTTGAGGGCCTCAAAATGACGTTGAAACTTTACGGGAGGGGGAATCGTAGGAAAATTACTAGGAAGCTGCCAAAATGGAAAATTGTTTTGAGCCAATGGAATATGTGGGTGGCCACTTATATTCATATGGATCACTTTTACACTTCAAATCCTTTTATCCCAATTCAATTTTCTTCCAAAATTCTAACTCTAGACCACTAAGGAAGGACTCCCAACTCACCGGGGCCTCGTAACCACCACTCACTAACTCTAAAACACTACAGAAACAATTCCTAAGAATGAATAATTTGAGTTACTCCCATGCAATAGAGACCAATCCATTTCATAAGTAATTTCTCAAATTATCTCTTGATCACTCCCATGCACTTAATTAGACTCTAAATTAACCAAAATTCTTGGCTAAACTCAAAATTCAATCCAATTCCTAGATCGAGCACTTAATTAATTAAAGAAAAAATTTAATTACTCAACTAATAACTAGTTTCACTAGTGTATGTTAGAATAATCAACCCATAGTTACCTACCTTAGACATTAATTTAATTATTTTTTTCTTATTACCTAGTTTCCTAGATTCCATTCTATTCTAGTTGCCTTCTACAAGTCCTAGAAGTCGACACATGATAAAAATGAGTCATGGAGCACTTGGGAAACATCCTGGAAACCCAATTTAGCATGTCTTGTTTATTCCAGGTCCTCCAAAATGCATATCTACTTTTTCTAAAAAGCTTCCTTGTTTTATTCTAATTTAAGGAAAAAGGAAAACCTAGACTAGGTGTAGTTGACTTGTTTTTTTCCCACATCATCCTCCCTCCTTTTATCCAAATAAAAGAATGTCCATGTTTTCTTTCCATCCCTCTTTAGCTTTCCTAGTTGAGTTAGCAAATTCGTGAGCATGTTCATAGATTTGGAAACTGCTTTATGCACTTATGGGGGATTTGACTAGATTTAGTAAGCCTGCTTTTTGACCATTTCGAATGACATATTTATTCCTTCAAAACTCTCATGTAATTATATATTTCAACATCCTATTACTTCATAATGTTGGTGTTACAACTGATTTTACCACACGTGGTGGATCACACCTTTATGGCCTTCCTTGTCCCTCTGCAGACTCTTTGGACCCCATGGACCATTTTTGTACCTTTGATGTTTCCAATATCATCCCTAAAACATGAATTATTTTCTATACATGACTTTTAAACCCATTCGAACGTAGATATGCGGATATGACCTTCAAACCCGCGTACATCGGGATGTGTGCAAAAGGCCAAATAGTTTTGGAGTTTTCCTTGATGTGGATCCAAGTCACTTGTCTCTTGCCCTTCCATATGCCTTGATATCACTCAGATTTGACCTTCCATTACCCCATTGAAGCATATAAAAGGAACCCTTTGGATACATTGAAAGGGGAGGAATTGAAGAGCAAGAAAACTATAGTCCATTTTTGCCGGAGCTCATACTTGAGTGTACATCCCTTTGTCCCTTGGAGCACTTTGTGTTCTTCCCAAGATTTCCTTTTATTGTGATATTTCTATCAAGAGATGGAGGATTGAAGTGGTGGAGGCCCAGGTGGAGGACTCAGTTTCTTTGGTTCGCAGACATGCCGACAGAGGTTGTCACTATTGTAATCTCTTATTTATATTAATAGAAATATCTTTTCCTGTCCAATAATGTGTATTTAAATGAGTATTGAATTCATGGATTCTTTAAAATGCTTATATTTTATTATTTAGATATTCTAGAGTAGGACTAACATAATTATATAGCATGCTTGTCTTGTTTGCTGAATGTTGAGAGAGCAAATTGCTAATACAAGCGAGAGTGGAAAAGCTCAACGGGGATCTACATCAACCATTTGGAATAAGGTATGTTTTGAGATCCTTTAGTGTTATATGTTTGGCTTCTCTTGCATATGGGAAAGGATTTATTTCTACAGTTACTATGTCTATTGTGGTACCCCAAGGCATAGGAAGTTTTCTCTGTAACAAAGCCAAACAAGCCTATCCAGGCTTACCCTCCTCTAGGCTGAGCTACTCACCAATGCATCCATCATCCATATACTGTCACTCCTCTTTCAAGAGAGGTCCTTTTAGACTACACCAAGCTTGTCTCGAAAGTATTCACAAGCCAGTGGCTACATCTGCTACTTGTTCCTCTAAGAGAACAAGCTTGAGTTTTACATCTCCCTTCTGCTACTTGTTCTTTAACATTCTCTTCTTGTACATCTGCAACCGCATTGTACATTTTCAACTTGTATAATTCTTCTTTTGTGCATCTGTAACTGCATCATTCTTCTCTTGTACATCCATAACTTCATCATTTATTCTCTTGTAGGTGATTCCATACAATCCTTCCTACAAGTCGAATACAGTTCTTATGATTAGAAACATTTCATAACATATTAAAATTATGAAAACTTCCCATGCATAAAGATATATATAATCATGCAACTATTTTTTCTAATGAAACAATCATCTAAGTCACTTACCCATCATGTGCATATTAGTAGAAAACTACAAATATTCTACTATACATTTCCTAAATCTCGAAACATATCTATGTACACATATTTGAACATATAAATATATGGGAAATGACGATTAAAATACTTTTTTTTTTTTTTTGGTATAATCCATCTTGATCTATGTCTTCTTGAATTACCTGAGTCTCTTCCAAATGTGTTCAACTTCATCATCTAATTTTGAAGACCTGTTCCTATCTTGCTCATGATCAGAAATACTGAGCAAGTCTTCTTACACCATAAATCACATAGAACTATGTATTTGTGTCCTACCACTGCCTCTCCTCTTATCCAATGATGAAATGGATAAGAGTATAATCTTCATCTTCATCAGTATAAATCTTCTGAATCATATTGTTCATCACTTGAGGAATCTTTACTTGCTTTCTTCTTAGCAGCAATATATTCATCCTTGGTTGTATCGAGAGAAACAATCTGCTTTGTCTAATCATGTCAACCTTTGAGATCTACCGTAGTCACTCCTTTTGAGGTGGAGCACCATCCTCCATCTGCATCTCTATTAGGACATTGGAGTGATAGGTAGCCTCCTCTACCACTATTATTATTTGTATATATCTATGATATTCTCGTCCCTTATAGGATTCTATCTTCAAACTTGTAGTAAATGTTGGGATCTCCATCACTCTAGTTGATCCTCAAATTCCTCATGTAATTGTATTTTTTATCCCATGGGTTCCTACTAAGCTTGTACAAATCCTTATGTACATAGGTGGTTCTCTGTAGAGAGTATCAAACTATATAGGTTGCTTGATTTGTTCTTTTACTTTGATTACACCAATTTTCTAGTGTAGTATCCATTACTGAAGGGGTGTGTCTAGCTCTTAGAGCAATGTATTTCCATAATCGACTCTCTCTTTTGATAAAAACCACTAACCTTTCTTCGTATCTTTTGATACTTCAATCAGCGGTATACTCAATCTTGTAGATTTACTTGGAAGACTTTACAAAACTTCCCTTCATGTTTTGAGCTCTTACCTAGACATTATTATGTATGATCGACTGACACTTCTAGATCATATCATCTTTCCATTCTTCCTTCTTGGGACATTATTTCGCAAAGTGTCCTTTCTTATCACAACTGAACTATTGAGTTGTGAGATTTCCTTCTACTCTTTGCAGAAATGTTCTTTATCCTTTCTCTACTTGGTATGAGTTATTAGGGCTTGATTTTCATCTCTTCTTCTTTTTCTATCAATCAATCATGCATTCCTCCATATGTGATATTCCTTCTAGAACAACTCTTTTGACTAAATTTGGAAGACCATTCAAAGTTCTAATTTGTGCTTCTGCTTCTTTAACATTGTCTTCAATGACTTCCAATTTCTCCTTGAGATGAGATCTTCTTGTGAAGTAATCACTGAATTTTTCAGACATTGCACCTTCACATTCTGGAATTGAGTCCTCAAGGTCATCTTCATACATGTTGTTCATTACATTGAACATATCCTTGGAAGTATTCAAGGATGATACCTATGAGATCCAATGGAGGAATAAATACTCATGTTAGTTTTGACTAGGTCTTTATTGGCTTTGACTTCATATTCATCTAGATATGTAGCTTCTTCTTTTACATAGTTCTTCATGGAATGATTCTTCAAGTATGATAAGAAATATATAATACCATTCTTATAATTTATCGACTCTTTCAATCTTGGTATTGTTTGTCGTCATGATAAAAAATGAGAACCTCAAATGGAAATAGATAGGATGGAACTTACCAGTGATACTGTTTCAACTTGATGATTGCTTGAAGGATCTTTTAAATGATTTTGGTGGACGTAGGGTTTGATAGAGAAAACCTAATTTTTCAACTTAGGTATCTTTCAAATATGATTGGATAGAAATGTGTGCCTCCTCAATGCAAGTTGAGAAACATACTTATTTTCCAAAAACCGAGGACAAAATTACAAAATATATGATGCCCTGTTTTTCTCTAGCAGTAGTGTTAGGTAAAAAAATGAAAGTCCAAAAAATGATAAATTATTACATAGATAAATTCACCCTCCTATAGTGAATTTGATGGTCCTCCTTATTCAACTGATTGCTAGAGGGAAGTGCCCGGAACAGGAAGCCCTAATTTTTCTCCAGTTTCTTCTGCATAAATGATTGATATTGTTTATGCTATAGCTATGAAATTTAGGATTTTCAACATTTGAAACTTATTCCTAAGGTATCCTTGTATTTAATATTTTCAACCCCGCAATTTAGAGAATAAATTGATTCACCAGGTGGGACGTACGCAAAGTTTCCCAAGGTGACTTATTTCAAGACTATTAAGCATAGAGAACTTGTACATATTTCCACATGTGTATTTTTCACCTTCGGGTTCTAAAATGTTTACCACAGAAACTACAGTCTATTGCCTATATGGAGCATATTTCTAAATTTAATTTTGACCTTCCTATCCCAATATATAGAGATTCTTCCTAGGTCACTTGTTTAAGGATGAATTCTGGGAGAGGTTGGAACTATGAGTTGGAGAAATCATATCTCCTATATTATAGAAAATCTAATGATGAAAATTTTTCATAGGGTAGATTCTGAATTTATCTTCATTCTTTCAAAGTTTCATTTCCTGATGCTTCTCCAATATCAATTTATAGTGAAAGTACCAACATTACTAGTTTTTGTGTTCTAGAGTTTTCAATCATGAAACCCTAATCTTCAGTAGTTGTAGCTGAAGCAGTGTTTCGACTACACAAAGACTTATTTCAGGGTGGATTTGATACCATGTTATATTTTTAATGTTTATACAATATATAAAAACATTTATCATAATAAAATCATAACCATAAGAAAAGTATTATTGAAAGAAATACAAATGCAACAACACAAGAGCACACAAACATTTTCCTCGAGGAAACTACAAGGGAGAAAAACCCACAAAACTTCCTTAGTATAAAATTCAACCAAGACTGTGTAAAACACCAACAACAAGAATAGTTTCTCATCTTCCACGATATGCTCTTTCTCTCTCTCTCTCTCTCCAGTGCAATACTTGAGTGTGAGATATGTAATAATAAGAGAGGAGCCTCACCTATTTATATTATTCAGTTGACTTGCCCTATAACTTAACAAGGATGAATTCTCTAACTTACTGGGCCCACTTGTCCAACTAGACACCACAAATAACATTTATTATATTAACACTTGGGTACTATTTTCCCGACTTACAATGAAGGGTTTACCTCAAGAATTTTACATGACCAAATACATCAAGGACATTTCCAAAGGAGAATACAACAAAAGTACAATATAATATCTTATGAAGTTACAATACTTTAACATTAGTATTGCGGCGATTCCTCCAACCAACAAATGAAATTAGTATTAGTAACCATGAATATGTGAACAAATTACCTGTATCTTTTGTTAATATTTCATCCTCCATTATCTCATTCAACAAGAAAAGGGACTAGTTCATTTGTATACCTACTGTGCACTGCTCCATAGATGCAATGACCTCTTATGTGCATTGGTTTGGGAAAATTTTTCGTATGATTTTGAGCATCGACAACTTTGCTATGATATTGAACGTCTGCTCATTGATGGTGTCGATCACATATTCTCTAGTATCCTTCACCACCCCATATTTTTATTCATCTTTGCAGCAATAACGTTTTCATTACCTTTCCGTTTGAAATATTGTGTCAGATCCACAATACATTGGGTAGTCCTTTGATTTGTGAAATCAAGTTGACTGTGAGTGGGACTTTGGTGTCCAACCATAGATATTCGTCATGAAAGCAATCCAGTATCTTATTTATACATGCATTTACCTTTGTCGATGTCCTAAAGTGTGGTATATGGGTTATTGATAGAAGTCCTCATCACTTAAATTCAAGTTCCCATCGTGCTAGTTTCGTTATAATTGGACCCCCTAGGCCTGGGTAGGAAAAAATATTGTGGCTATTGTACTGCAATTTTTTCAACTGTTGCACAATTTTTCCTATAACATGGACACCCTTTGGTGTCTCCAGCATCTTGATGGTGTAATTAGAATTCTTACCAATTCATAGTGCCGGTACCCCATCCTTTATTGGTGGCACATAGTCTGGAATGTATTCTCCCGTCGACATTATCAATCTTGATTGTATTCCTCTTGATGTTGTTTCCTACTCCACAGTGGCCGATGGACATGCTTCTCCTCCTAGTGTTGTACCCACCCTTATCAAGCTATGATTTGTTTTGTTTCTTTTTTCCACATCCATTGGTCGACTATCACTTCTCTTATTTTGAACTGTTCGTACCAGTGTGAATAAAATATCATTTTTTTCTTCTACTATGGTTTCCATCGCCATTGGTATTTCCTGTGTTTTGGTTCTTAAAATGATATCCGCCATTGCAACTTTGTAACCTCTCCACCCTATTATTCTTTTCTCTAGCTCTTGTTCTCTACTTGTACAATGGGTCAAACCTTACCCCTAAACTTGATTTTATAACCTCCAAGCGTTGCATGCAACTGGATTTGAAACATCATTTCCAAATCCTTCATTAATTGACCAAATCCTCCACCAATTCCACAAATACACTCCACTCATTTGTCATTAAATGAATATTTTTCCACTTGCATCATCGTTTTGCTTGGTTTAATTGCTTCATTTATTGCCTATTTTGACCAGTTTGCACCTTGTCCGATGTCGACAAGATCCAAATCTTGTCATGATTCAACTTTTATTGTTTATTTTATTTTCATAAACAAACTTTTATCAAAATTTCTTTTCTCTTTTTTTCATTGTTATTATCATTGGTACTGTGTCGGTCTATCCTAATACGGATTTAGTTGGATTATGTTCACTAGTTTCAAAAGAAGTGTTCCATTTAGATTTTACAACTATACCACACTTCCATCAGTAATGAATTGTATGACAAAGGGACCAAGCCAATGCATTTGAAGTTTACCTGGGTGCTTCACAAAATTGTTGTCATAGGGAAGAACCATATCTTCATGTTGAAATTTGTTCATCTTTACATGGAGATTGTGCCATGCCTTCTGACGATCCTTTTCTACTTGCTGATGAAATCCCATGATAAATAAATCCTCTTGCAATTGCAACAACTGCACCAATGTTTCCTCAATTTCTTCTTCATTGCTCATTCTATTTACTGCTACTATATGCATACTAGGGACAATATACTCCATGGGAATCACTATTTCTTGTCCATAAACCAATTTGAATGGTGTATGACCTGTCATTATTTTGCATGACGTTCTGTAGGCCTGAAGTATCAAAATCATTTTTAGATCCCAATAATCGTGACATGTGTTATATACCTTAGTAAGTGTGATCTCCAATATCTTGTTGAATGCTTTGAATGCTTTGTTTTCTTGTGGGTGAAATGGGGCACTTCTTTTGTGTTGTATCCAAAATCCTCAGTCATCGCTTTGATTATTTGATTGATGAAGTGAGTACCTTGATTTCTCATAAATTTTGTAGGACATCTAAATCAGTTGACCACATTGTTAAACATGAATCTCGCTGATGTTACATATGTGCAATCCTTTACTGACGTTACCTCAGCCCATATTGTTAGGTAGTCAATTGTAGTGATGATGTATCTTAGACTTGTTCTTATTCTAGGTGGATTAATAGGTCCTAATCGTCGTAGTCGAATCTCATCCCTATGTGATGGTTTTCTTTTTCTTTGACATATATCATAGCTCTTAGCATAATTTGTTGCATTTCCATAAACTATTGGCCACCATAATCTAGCTTTGATCATCTTCCTAGCGATTGCATGTCCTCCAAAATGTCCTCCTGGGATGTCATCATGTGCCTTTTCCAACACTCTTTCTTGTTCATGTAAAAGGACATATCGATGAAGGATTTCATCTGGCCCTATTTTGTATAGTTGTCCTGTGATCAATTCAAAGTCGGTGGTTCCGATGACTAGATGTTTCTTTTGAATCATAGTGAACTCTTCTGTGGCTTTCCCTATCACTAAAAAATGAATAATATGTTCATAATGGTCGTCAACCATTCGGATTCTAAATAGTTGTGCATCAGGTAATCCATCCTTGATGTTCTCTAGTTCTTCACATGATTCTATCTGTGACAGATGATTGGGCCCCATGTTCAAATGTTTTGGTTTCATGATAATTTCAAAGTCAAATTCTTGGATAAGCAACAACCATCAATAGACATTTCCCCCCAACATAGGTTTATTGACCAAGTATTTCAATGATGAATGGTTGGTAAACATCTTGAAGTGCCCTAATAGTAGGTAGTGGCATAATTTTGGCAGTGCATATACCATCCCCAATCATTTTCTTTCTTTCATCGTATATTTTTTCTTTGTAGTGGATAACTTCTGACTCGCAAACGTGATCTACTGTTCGATTGATCCTTCTTGTGGTTGGGATAATATCACTCCTAGTGCTAGTGATGAAGCAGCAACATGGACACGAAACTCCTTTGTTAAATATAGAAAACCTAATATCGATGTTGTGACTATTTTTTTCTATAGTATGTAGAGGCTCATCTAGCACTCGTTGTTCCATTCAAACTTTGCATCCTTTTTTAATAAATTCTCCATCAACGTAGTAATTGTTGCATATCTTGTTATAAACTTCATGTAGTATCCTATGTCGCCCAATGTTTCCCTCAGTTGTTTAACGTCGTTGATGCTGGTAGGTTGACAATGATCACAATATTTGATAGGTATACCAACATACCTTTCTTACATACAATGTGTCCCAATAGGATTCCAAATGGTGAGAAAAAAGATATATTTCGTCATATTTAATGAAATATGATGTTGTCTACACCTTTCCAACATCAATAGAAGGTTTGTGGTATAGTATTTTACTAATACATAGACAGTCCAGACATCCATGTAGACCTCTAAGAACTTATCAACGAAGTATTTGAATGTAGCAACAACTAACCTTGAAAAAATCATGGGCGCATTCTTGAGACCGAATGGCATCACTATGTACTGAAAACATCCCCATTCTATTACAAATTTGGTTTTGTGTCGATCTTTCCTTGCAATCCTAATCTGGTGATAGCATGAAAATATGTCCATGAATAAGTAGTCTTTTTATCGTCCTACTCCTTCCATTGCTTCATCGATAAATGGCATGGGAAACAAATCATATAGAATTGCATCATTCAATTTCCTTAGATCGATGCATATCCTATTTTTTCCAGTCTTTTTATCGAGAACAAGCATCAGGATTATCCATTCTAACTCTTCGACAAGTTGGATAATCCCTGCCTCCAACATCCATTCTAATTCTGCTTTGACACACTCTTCGTATCTAGGACTCCACCTATATCATCATTTCTTTACTAGTTTCACATCGAGTTTTAGAAAAATATTCATTTCTCTCAAGTCTCCTAAAAT
This sequence comes from Pseudotsuga menziesii, assembly GCA_001517045.1. Taxonomy (NCBI): domain Eukaryota; kingdom Viridiplantae; phylum Streptophyta; class Pinopsida; order Pinales; family Pinaceae; genus Pseudotsuga; species Pseudotsuga menziesii. Next base: position 346,767 of record LPNX010776612.1, read on the forward strand.
TCCTTTCATCTTGGAAAATTTCATTGGAAATAAATCTTGAGACTCATGTAATTGGTTGCTGACCTTCCCCATTGTCGATTCATACCAACAGTCTCAAATACTAGAAAATTTTGGTTCTTCCATTATCCCAATATTGACATTTTTTATCTGTAATGGCTGCTTGAATTTGTCCAACAATATTTTTGGTGGTTTGATGTTGTTTTTTCCTTTCGGATCTGGTGGTTTGATGTTTTTTTTCCTTCTTTATCTCAATTACTGAGTGATTCATGCACACTTCTTGATTGATACTTCATGCAACCTATTCTGCCAATTTTCTAGTGCTTCGTTTGAGTCTGAAGACGTTGAACTAATACTTTACCATCCCAGCTCTCCACCCACAGTGGGATTGATGTAGTATCAAGAGACATTGTAAGCATTATCCCATCCTCCCATGACATGAGGGTATCCAGTGGGGTGATAATTCTCGTGTCATGATTCTCGAATGTCATTATCCTTTTACTGAAATTGATAAATGCCAAGTTTTCCATTTCCAAACCGATTCCCAACAACGCAGGGTATGGGATAGTATTTTCAACGATCTAAGTAACATCAAAAAATGTGTATTCCTTCAATCCATCTACTTCGAAAAATAGATGAGGTATTCGACCAATCGATGAAACTTTGGCTTGATTTTCCAAATGAATCTGTACTGGAGACCAAACTATATTTGGTTTCCACATCATTTCCCATGTCTATTTGGTTAGGATGTTCACCTTTGACCCTAAATTCAAAATGATGGAATCTACATCATATTCACCAATTTGGACATTCATTCTAATTTTCCTTCTGTTTTTCTTATTTTGTAACCAGTTGTGTGGGAGATTGTGTTTCCCTTCTTCCTGTCGATACAAAAGTTTTTTTATCTCTTCAAATGCATCATGATCCTTGGCTAATGTTAGACAACTTTCTAGGAAATTTTTTAGGGTACTGACCTTTCTTTGTGACTTTGTGAGTTTGTTGAATCGAGCATTGGTGGGATTTCATAAAAACGTAACTTATTATCATCCTTATTCAGTGCATCTCTTGCATTGAAGAAGGTCTATTTTTTGGCTCTTACATCCAATTGTACTTTATTTCGAGCTGCAGGCCGAGAATTTAGCAATGGTCCATCGTCTCTTGTCATAGCTCCCACTCTTGTTACTATGCTGGAATGTGTTGGTTTACTCCTTAATTCAGCCAATATATTCTACACATTTGGACCCAGATTCTGATTCTGATTTACATTCTGGTTCAGTCGTGATTGTTGTGTATTCTTATCTTTCCATTTCTCAATTAACTATGGATATTCTTTGATAGTCTGATCAACTATACTATAATAAGCACACTGAGATGCTAGATTCAAATAATTTGTTTGATAGTGTCCAAGCACTCCACAATTATAGTAGGTAATTTGTCCTCAGCCTCAACCAAAATTTCATCCACGACCAAATCCTTTGTTACGACCTCCGCAAAATCCTCCTTGGAATCCTCCTTGATGTTGATACAATGGTTGGTTGTACTATGGTTGGTTGAATTTATTTTTTGGTTGATTATACTGTGGATGTGGCTCATTATACCACAGGCTTGGTTGATTATGCTGTGGTTGTGGTTCATTATATTGCAGTTGTGGTGCAGTTATTTATGTTGGATGTTTCTCTCATCCTTTCATAAAGTATGTATCCATAGTTATTTCTTGGAGAAAATCATAAGCCCTGCAATCCTTTTATTCATGGCCAACTGACTGATAGAAGATACAGAAATTATTATTGGTTTTTGACACAACCTTCTGTAATTACATGCATTCCTATAACCTATGTCCTTTTGTATAAAACATTTGACACCAAGGTATTCATCCTTGACTCGTAGGATTCGACACCATCGACTGCAAGTATTCATAGAAGATGGGACATTCATCCTTATGATTTTCTTTATAACAAAATCATCTACACCATATCTCTTTGCATAACTATTTTCCCTTCTTAATATCCTGTAGTTGATAGTAATTTTCTCCAATTGTGACTGGATCTGACTCATGCCAATCATTGTTTCACCAACTGGTGTGGTGAATATTGTAGCTTCATCACAATTTTTAGAGCTTCCTCTTGGGATGTAATATTTTGTTGCAGCAATGGCATGTGAATGTGGGGTATTAAGGTTGAAATGCACCATTCCTTATGGTGTACATCACTCATTATGAAGCTAACCTTGTCTATCATATTTTTGAATCGTTGATCAAAATCCCACACCGATTCATTGGTGAATTCCTTTTCAGTTCTGTAATATACCATGATTTTGATTTTGGTTTCTTAAATTCCTCAATCAGTCCACTCCTAATTTTTTATAAGGTATTATGTGGATTCCTCATCGGTACTTACACAAATTTCATATACCAGTCCAACTCCCGGCTTCAAAAATTCGTCGTTAGATTTTGTTTCTTAATACCTTCATCTTGTACGTGTTTCACTATCCAGAATGCATTACATAAGCACCATATTTTTTTGGGATACTTGTCCCATTACCCTGAAATAAGGGTATCTTTATGTCATCACCCGCCATCCTGGGTCTTCTCCTTGTGTTTGTCTATATGCTACTATTACCACTGTGCTGACACATACGGAAACTCTACGAAGAACTCATGTTTTTCCTCCTAAGTTTGGAGCAGTGCATGGATTTGTAGGTATGTTGTAGCTTTGGGTCAGCCCTTCCTCTAGTTCATGGGTATCTTGGTTGTTTCCTTTGTCACTGTAGGGTCACTTAGTCTATTGTGGTCCCTTCTCGCAGTTTTCTATTTCGATCGCACAAGGACTCTCCTCATTCCTCCTCCTCTTCTCTTATTGGAACCTCACCCAAATTCATAGGAGAACACACTCTTCTGTGAATCCCCTCATATTATTGTCATGACTCCCTGTGATGTCCCAAGTCTAGTGTACAGACCTGAACACTCTTCAATTCTATAAATTATATTAACATTTCTAAACTTGAATTAATTTACACAATGACTTCTCGGACTGGGCAAATAAGGGGTTTCTTCTGGGAAATTTACAGGCAAAAGGAGTGAGTAGTGGATAGAAAAAAAAGATATTTCAGACATGGAATTTCCTCTCCCCTTAAACATTTATATCAGGTTCTGTTTAGGGTTCATATTTTTCACTGCGGAAACCTACTACCAAGCTTCTGGGAAGCCAAATCGTGAAACTAAGGAGAGTAGTTCGGTCTGTTTCAACTAGGGGATTCTCAAAAATTGCAGAGGTTTTTTATAGAATTAATATAACATAAACAAATGATTTATATAGTTTTCTAATGTTCTAGAAATTTCCAATAAGTTTTGGGTGAATTTCGGGATTTTTGGCAGTTTTGGTTAAGGGAAACCCTGTGAAGAAGAGGATCCCAAAAGGTGTTATGAACCCAAGAAAAAAAGGTTATGGAGATGGATATTGGAAGGTATGACTATTACTAACCCATAGGAACCAACAGAGATAGTTTACCGAACTTGTTTTACATCAGTTTTAGTAAAACAAGTTATTAAAATTTAGTAATCTAGCTAGGGTCTTAAAAAAGCAGTTAAATCAACTCAAATCCATTTCTACAAAACATGATATTTGTAACATAGATAAATATAATATATATGAACATTAATACTCCCTTCAAACACTTCCCCATCATATAATATTTATTACATTACTCAAATTTACTCAATCCCCCCCATACATTGATAAAATAGGCCCTTTTGATGAAACTGACACAATATTATTTAGGGGAAGAGATATCTTGAACTGATAAATGTAATTTTCAGAACGTTATGAAACTATAGAATAAAAATTACATTATTGACTGACCATTACAAATATTCTTCCAAAATTAAGGGGCAGGAGGTGCAATTCATGGCCAACAAAAGACTGTGAGCATAGGTGAAGCATGGGCTTCACTGGAGCTCAAACAGAACTTGATGGAGGCTGCGAATATGTCTTAATATCCTCCAATTTCTGCAAGTTGTCATTCAACACTTGAAATGGAAGAGAAGGGAATGGAAGGTTGGGGCTCATCTCCCAGTAGTCCGAGACGCAACACTCAGAAGTAATGCTCACATAAGCATTCAACAATCAAATCATCAAAAAAAATTAATACTGGAGTTGTAAATTACCTTAATTATACCTCGGGTTACTTGTTGAAAAATTATTTCACCCATTGAATAGGTAACCTACTTGCCAATCTTGTTCTGAATCCATGAGTGGCCCTCCTTGATGGGATTAGCAATTCTGGTTTGCAAATGATGTTTCATTTCTTGTATAAATTTTCCCAAAGTGGAAATTTGACCTCCTTGAGAAAAATAGCAAGTATGAATCATAGTAAATATTTTCATGTTTGTATCCTTCAATCCAAAATAGAAACTGCACCCTCCTTGAGTAATTAGCAAGTTTGTGCATAAGGTAATATTTCCATGCTTTTCATCCTTGTACCAAATTGGAAAATAATTTGGATAGTTTCTATCTTTTCTATGACATGTTTATTTTTCCTACTTTTGCATTGTTTCCATTTTCCCATCTTTGGAAAGTTTCCTAATGTACCATCCTTCCTTGACAACTCATTTCTACCATTAATTATTTTTCATAATAACTAACTAATTACAAATAACATGAATTTAGAAATTACATACCTCCATAGTTTTAAATAATTAAAATTCCTATGCATCACTAATTAATGAAATGTTTAACCCCATGACACTTTAAAAGGTCAACGTTTCAAGGTCCTTTCAAGGGAGGGACATGACAGTCCTCCCCTCCCAAGTCTACTTGTCCTCTAGCAGAAGCAATCGAGAGTGCTGCAAAATTTTTCCTCCATGCTTCTGTTGCACTACTCTGATTATAGTCATTTCCGTAATGACCACTTATTTCAACAAAATTGTGAAACCAGTTAAGGTAAATGAGTATAATTACTGTATCCCACTTCCTCCTCTACAAGGATCCAGAATTTTCTTCCCCTTTTGGAAATATTTCATTCCAAAGAATGCCAGGGTCCCATGGTATTGTTTTTCCCATTCCAAACATCAGTAACAACAACAAAATTCTATCATCGTAGAAGATGAAAATGAGGATGTGAAAATCATACCACCACACTAACAATTGATCACTTCCCATGCCAAATTGGATATCTTTGAGACTCTCCCACCAAGCATGGAACTTCCTAATGTGGGACCAAATCCTGTTGAGCCTCTCTAAATTATGAAAATCCATGTGCAAGGTAGCACTAAAACTCACGTCATTGTTGTTATGAATGCACAGGTGGTTATCCCATGCCCCTCCATGTATAATGAAAGCATCATATAGAAGCCATACATGCTCATGCCACTGCTCATACAATTTCTCTTATGTGTCCAATGTCTCTCCATTGATGCAAGCAATATGTTCACCCTCCAGTGCACATATCTCAATCATGTGTCTAGCCACCCAATCAATGGACGCACAAACTTTCATGATGGATGATTCAGGTGGGAATAATTTGTATGCTACTAATGTACTTATCAAATAACATGGATTGACCATCAATCACTCAAATGGAAGAGTGGAAGTATCATGCTCCTCTTGTGGTATCAACATAAAAAATCCTTTCACCCAATTTTCATTCCCACATGATGTGGGTGAAATAGAAGTGTGGGGTGAATAATTCTGAGCCAAATCCCTACAATTATCATCCATCAAGATAATGGATCCACAACTTCCTCCATTGGTTTTTTTAGTGATAGTGTGACCATGTGCCTCTTCCAAAATTGTACAACATTTTCCTAGAGGAAAATCATAATCTCTTAGGAACCATACAAGTGATGGGTATTCATATTGCTTGACCTCAAACTCCTCAAGCACATGCAAATCAGAATGAACATCATGTGCATGTGTATGGGAGGTATATAATAGTTGCAAAATAATTCTTTGTTCTTGTTCACATGTCAAGACAAATATTAGTCACAACAAAAAAATTATTGCAGAAACAAAATTCTTTACCTCCCAAGGTCTTCATTCCCAAGGTGCCTCTATCCACCCAATAAATGGATGAACAAGGAATTATATTTTCTGATCCAGATTTAATGTGATCAGCAATATTTCTAAAGGAGAATAACACTTCATCCTTCCTCTCAATCTCAATGAGTGCTTGGCCCATATTTTCTTCCTCGTACATTTTCACAAACACCTGCAAATCTGCTCTTCCCTCATGGCTTTCCTCCACATGAGGTTCCTCCATTATACCCAAAACATTTCCTTCAATGCAGCATGAAAGGTGTGACACCTTCAACTCATTCTAAAGTTGAAATATCTGCAACTTTGATTCTTGAAGGGATCTTTGTGTTCTCTTCAATAAGTTACTGGTAATCTCCAACTTATTAGTCAGATTATCTTATTTTTCTTCTTCTTTATTGAGTGCACTATGGTACATTTCAGCCACCATGAGGAGATATTCTCTATCATATATTAATTTCATATATCTCACCTTCATCTTGGCCATTCCTTCTTTTAGTGCTATGCACTCCTTCGGAAAGGCTTCTCGACCTTCGATATCTACACTAGAAGCTTTCCAACAACATATCGCCACCAAGGCATTGATGTCAACAAAGTTTTTCATGGCTTTCCTAAGCTTCTTTATGTCCTCCTTTAGTGATCCACTCAAATGATGTGGCTAACCAAGAATATCCTCCAGCAAGGTTTCTTCTTCTAACAGCTGACATATATGACCATTTTTCTTGTGGCATGGATCCACCACACAAAACTCATCCTCAACATACAGGTCAACCTTTGAATTTTATGCACACTCACTTCCATGATGTGTAGTGGAGGGTATATATCAATGTTGGAATGACATGTGATCAGAAATAATTTCATGCCTTGTCATTAAAGCTTCACCATGATGCAATAAATTCCAAAATTCTGAACTGTGTTCCTCCCTTTGCATCATATTTCTCATTAGAGGAAATTTCAACTCAAAATGGGCCTCCTAAAAAAAATTAATAAAATAATAGTCAAAATAATAAAATAATATTTTTTGATTTTGGAGGAAGAAAAGAAAAAAACTACTTTTTTGTTTGTATTTTCGACATATCTCCCCATGTTTTTACTCAAATTTCGATTAGGAGAGCTCGTTGGATGTGGAATTTAATTCTGCATCCAACGAGCTTTCCCTATCGAAATTTGAGTAAAAACACAGGGAGATATGTCGAAAATACAAACAAAAAAAAGTAGTTTTTTTTATGATACCTGTCCCCAAATTTATATTAAAAAAGTGTTTAATACCTATACGGTATTTCAAATTTAAAGCAATTTCATTGTATAACACATGATGACATGGAATTTGAGTTAAAGTTAAAAGGCCCATTTTGAGTTGAAATTTCTTCTAATGTTTTTTCGAATTTTCTAGTTTACACCCAGCTGGTGGGGGATTGTCTCCCACTTCATTAGGAATATCAATTGATTATTTAATATATGATATATTTTATTCTTTTGGATCTGATCCAAAAGTTCCATTATCATAATTGAAAACATTAGCCTTCTTTTCACTGATTTTGGGATCACCAATAGAGAAACTAGGAGTGAATTCCTCTCCTTCACAATGGGCCTTCATTTTGAAATCCTCATCTGAACATGAAGTATTTTCATCCTCCTATGGATAATATGGTTTCAAGTAAACATGGATGATTCAAAATTCAGAACCTTTATCATCCATGTTCTTCATATTACCATCTTCCTGTACAGATACTTTGATGGCCTGCTCCTCCACCAATTTTTCTAGTTCACACCCAAGCGGCGTGGCCTTGTTTTCTTCTTCCTTATGTGGCTCCTGAGGTGACTGTAACTCTGATTTTTTTTCCTCTTTTGGATTGAATCAAAAATATGTATTACCACCACCATATGAACCCACATCCTTAGCAGTGGTATGGATATAACTCACAAGGAAACTAGAAGTGCATTCATCTTCATTCTCTTGTTGGAGTAATGGGAAACAAGAAAGATCTTTTGGAGCATCTTCTTTCAAACAAATTGAGTTTTTTTCTTCTTGAATGGTACTATGATCATTGATTGTAGATAATATTCTTGAAGAAAAACCAAAGAATCTCAAAATTCTTGAACATGCTGATGGATTTGATGACTCTTCACTTTTTCTTTCTTCTTCCTCCTCATTTCTTAGAGAGGTGGAACAACTTGGTTCCTCTATGGATGATTTGTTGCTCCTAAAAGAGTAATCATATACATTCTTAGGCTCACATCCAAATATGTAATAAAAATAATCTTTTAAAGAAATGGATTTACAAATCACTTCCCCCAAGGAAAGATACTCTTTGTAGTGGTGGGGCAAATTTTAAGCTGCATCTATCATCTTTGCTAAATCCTTCTTAGGATTAGCCATGGGTAGTTCCACATTGATTTCTTCATACTCCATATGGTCATAAAAGTAACCATCCTTGTCTCTCTAAAATTTTCAACCCATCATTAAAATAGATCACCTCTTCTTCTTCAACAAACTGATCAAAATCAGCATCTTCAACTACTTGTACGACCCTCATGGTTGCAACTTGAATTGGTGATCTGCAAAAATTTTCAATAGAGAGCCTTCCTTCCACAGGAGTGCAGGAAAGTGATCTGATACCACTGTGATGTCCCAAGTGTGGTGTACAAACCTGAACACTCTTCAATTCTGTAAATTATATTAAAATTTCTGAACTTGAATTAATTTACACAATGACTTCTCGAACTGGGAAAATAAGGGGTTTCTTTTGGGAAATTTGCAGAAAAAAGGAGTGAAAAGTGGAAAGAAAAAAAAGAGATGTCAGAAATGGAATTCCCCCCCCCCTATAACACATTTAGATATGGTTCCATTTAGGGTTCACAGTCCGCACTGCGGAAACCTACTACCACGCTTCTGGGCAGCCAAACTGTGAAACTAAGGAGAGTAATTTGGTTTGTTTCAACCAGGGGATTATGGAAACTTGCAGAGGTTTGTTCCAGCATTAATATAACATAAATAAAGGGTTTAGATAATTTACTGATGTTCTAGAAATTTCTAAGAAGTTTTGGGTCAATTTGGGGATTTTTGGCAGTTTTGGTCAAGGGAAACCTTGTGCAGAAGAGGATCCCAAAAGGTATTATGAACCCCAAAAAATAGTTCTAGATATAAATATGGGAATTTAGGACTGTTACTAACCCACAGGAACTAACATAGCTCAGTTTTCATTTACCGAACTTGTTTTACATCAGTTTTAGTAAAACTAGTTGTTAAAATCTAGTAATCTACATCAGTTTTAGTAAAACTAGTTATTAAAATCTAGTAATCTAGATAGGGTCTTAAAAAAGCAGTTAAATAAACTCAAATACGTTTCTGTAAAACATGATATTTCTAAAATAGATAAATATAATCTCTTTGAACATGAATACTCCCTTCAATCACTTCCCCATCATAGAATATTTATTACATCACTCAAATTTACTCAATCCCCCCCATACATTGATACGATAGGCCCTTTTGATTAAACTGAGACAACATTCTTTAGGGGAATATATATCTCGACCTAATAAATGTAATGTTCAGAACATTATGAAACTATAGAACAAAAATTACATTATTGACTGACCATTACAAAGATGCTTCCAAAATTAAGGGGTAGGAGGCCCGGATCATGGCCAGCAAGGGACTGTGAGCATAGGTGAAGCATGGACTTCACTGGAGCTTGAACTGAGGTTTATGGAGGCTGAAAATAGCTCTTATTATCCTCTAATGTCTAAAACCTATTGCTTCATACCTGCAATGGAAGAGAAGGGGATGGAAGGAGAGGGCAATGGAAGGTTGGCGCTCATCTCCCAGTAGTCTTAGGCACAAAATTCAGAAGTTATGATCACCTAAGCATTCACCAATCAAATCATCAACAAAACTAAATAATGGATTTTAAAATTCCCTTAAGCATACCTTGGGTGACTTATTGAGCAAGTCCTTCACTCGTTGAACAAGTAACCCACTTTCCAATCTTGTTCCAAATCCATGAGTGGCCCTCCTTGATGGGATTAGAAATTTTGGTTTCCAAATGATGTTTCCTTGCTTGTATAACTTAACCCAAAGTGGAAATTCGACCCCCTTGAGCAAAATAGCATGTATGAATCTTAGTAAATGTTTCCATGTTTGTATCCTTCATTCAAAAATAGAAGCTGCACCCTCCTTGAGTAATTAGAAAGTTCTTGCATAAGGTAATATTTTCTTGCTTTTCATCCTTGCACCAAATTGGAAACTAATTTGGATAGTTTCTATATTTTCTATGACATGTCTCTTTTTCCTTCTTTTGCATTGTTTCCATTTTCCCATCCTTGGAAAGTTTCCTAATGCACCATCTTTCCTTGACAACTCATTTCCACCATTAATTATTTTTCATAATAATTAACTAATTACAAATAACATGAATTTAGAAATTAAATGCCTCCATAGTTTTAAATAATCAAACTTCCTAGGCATCATTAATTAATGCAATGTTTAACCCTTGGACACTTTACAATCTCAACACTTTCAAGGTCGCTTTAAGGGACAAACATGACACTCCCATCCATCTACCACATATCATTCAATCAAAACCATATATCCACAGTACCCACAGGCTCCACACACCAGATCCTTACTCGTTGAAATTCATATTCAATATCCCCTTTTCACATATGAGCATATTGATCCACAATTTCAACGATAATAGAAATATTCCCCTTGTTCCTTAAAAAATTCCCTTTTGCATCACTGTAATATTTAATAGTGTCGACAAACAAATTTGTAATGTACCCTTCAAGAATGTTTTCTATCCACACATTGAAAGCCCTTAAGGCTTTGTTGTTCACCTTTATGCAACTGTTGGATTAGCTATAGAGTCCACTGTTCAGGTTCACCTCCTTGGATAAGCTACAGATTCCACTATTCAGGTTCACCTCTTTAGATAAGCTATGGAGTCCACTGTTCAGGTTCACCTCCAAAGTGATTTGCGCTGACCATTCATATAGTACTATTGTAAATTTAACCAAGAATACTTCATGAATACCAGAGTACTTGTACTTTCCTATCCAATCTTCTATCGACAATATCGAGTTCTGATTCTCTTCTTCCACAAACTATCGAGCCTTCTTATCAAACCAACCATGGAATTTCATCTTCGTTGGATTCCATAACATGTCCTCTCCTTTAACTCAATATGGTCCCTACAACATAACCATTTTTTGACAGGGTTTCACTCTGCACCATTGTCAACAACCATCTAAACAGAGTCCCTAAACATTGTCCCATAAAGGTTTTACCCTTTTCAGCAACACTAGCAGAGAAGGTGCGGTCTCACCCAAGATGTTTGAGGGAGGGTACAATAACCACATTTCCACAGTGGGAGGATGATGCAATTTGTCTTATAGTCAATCACAACATCACCCAAAAAGTTAGGATTATAACAAGGTACCAAGAAAATGTACCATTAACACATATGCATATTAACATAGATATCGACATACATTAAACAAGTAAGCACATCGGTAATTCACATCATTCACATAGAAGTAACAAATAAAAACCCAAACATAACACAACCATTCATCATTAACCCATCACATATCAACAGAGTTCTAAACCAACAATGCTAGAAAGACACTATGAAAATAAAATCGGTACCAAAACATTCTTAGATACAATAATATATGCAAGAGAAAAACATTACAACCCCAAAAGATCTAAAAAATGATGATACCTCAGATACAATTCATAAGAATCATCGAAAGACAATAGATCAGAACGATCTCCCAATCATATTCCCTTTGATTTATAACCATAATTCTATTTATAGGCTCATTTGGTCATTACAAAATGGTCCACTTGACCAATCGCTAAATACTTTAACCAACATCTCCTTAGTTGTTGTCATTTTTACCCTTCGTGGTTGACCTTTGTCCTTGGCAATGCCCTTTCTATCACTAGTGGTATCGCACTTTGTGTGCTCTAACCCCTTTCTAACATTTATATTTTTTTTTAGTCTCCCAAGGTGATTCGGCCCTAGTTGAGAGGAGAAGTTGGCCTCGTTGGAATATTAGGCTTCTCAAATGATGAATATAAATAGATGAGGTGCCTCCCTCATTCAGACACACTCACAATTCAACCAAGTAAATTGGAGACAAAAGGAGAAGTGCATCTGAGAGAGAGGAAACAATAGAGTCTTATTATTGGGGTCTTACATAGTACTTGGTTGGATTATATATCAAGGAAGTTTTGCTAGGTTTTCTTCCCCACGAGGGTTTCCCAAGATAAATGTTTGTGTTCTCTTTTGTTATTTTGTCCTTGTCATTCTTTCAATGATCCTTTTTTTGGCATAAAAATTCTTAAAACAGAACATGATGTTCATGTAACTAATCCAATATAATAACTCAAGAGGAGGAAAGTCACTCGTTAAAGGAGATCTAGCCAGTACATCAAAACTATCAAAGAAATATACCTACATTGGAATTCACCTTCCCTTTCCAAAGTTTGAAGAAAAAAAATAATGCAGCACAAAAGAATGATTAAAATTTGAGAAGACTGATTAAAATAAACCTCCCTCTTATGGAATCACACTACCATTGTCGAAACCCGATGTAGGGGAAAATTTCAATTGTGCTGAATAAAATTCAAAATATGAGGATGAGGACAATATTCAAGTTTACTAGGAAGGAGAATTGATTAGTGCACTTGAATATTTGAAGAAGTCAATAAAAATAAATAATGTGCTAAAGGAACAATTGGAAAAGGAAAAAAGAATAGGTCAAGCAAATTAAGGACATGCATGGATCATTATAGAAGCAAATGAAGGTCAAAGTAAAGGAATTGTTTTGCACAAAATAAAGAATCAGGGAACTTGAAGAAAAAAATTATGCTCTTGAAAAATATTGCAAGGAGTTAGAATGAATGAATGAGCTACAACAAGGTGCTAAAAGATACAAAAGTTTCACACTTGAAAGTTGAAATATTTTGTACAATTCTAGGGAAAAATAAAACATGCATTGACATAGATATGCAAAACAAGTCCATCAACAACTCAACAATACTAGATGAAATCCTAATCTGCCAAAGATCTCTAGAAGATAAAACTTGCACTAGATATAAAACAGTGATTGATTATTTGTGCAACAAAGGAGGACTTGGTTCTAACCAACAAGTTAAATATCACAAAAAATATGAAGAGCCTACAAGACATAATAAACCTAGGTATGCTAAATCCTTCAGATATAAAAATAGCTTCAGTTCTGTAAAATGTTCAATATGTAATTTTATTGGACATATAGCAAAATACTGCCACACCATTATATGCTATGTGTGTGATAAATATGTGCACAAGTATTTGCATTGTGTCATGAGATTAGAACAATGAAAAATTCCTTTCTAGTACAAGTTTGTGGAAGAGCGTATTCCACAGAAGCAGAGGTGGATTGTGCACCTGAAGATATGGGTGAAGAAGTTATTTCAGTAGTGTGTAGAAGATATGAATAATTCTAGAACAAATCAAGTAACAAGAAATTATTTCCTTTATCACTAACCTAAAGGGGTTATGCAAGATCCTTGTGCTCAACACATAGATCAAGAATTCATGGATTAAAGTAGTAAGTTTGTGTAAATAGAATTGATTGGAAGAATTATTATTATAAATTATGAAATATGTAGTTGTTATTATAAAAAGTGTATATTGTCATAAAAATACTAAGGAGATACATATACAAATAATACACAAGGATTGTGCAAAATGAACATTTCGTATTATATTCAAAATATGATTACAAAATTTGGAGGTTTGAAGCTTGTCTTACATCAAGCCACGTACTGGCATAAAAAGCACAAAGATGTGTATTTGAGCATAATCAAAGCGGATTAATTCCCTATATGAACAAAATTGAATACAATAGAAGATGAAGATGAGTCATAAATGCAATTCAAGGTCAACTTATTCAATGTTGTTGGAAGGAAGTGGTGAAATGTGCAAGTCCAAATCCATTGGAGTCTACTTCATAGACTCTAGTGATTGCAACAAAAAAAGAAGGTAAAATGTCTAATATGATAAATCAAAGGAAGTATGATCATCCCTAATCAGATTCAAAAGGTTGACTGTTTGATATTGTTGTTGTTCAAAGAGATCAACTGGCCTACTCAAATTGGACAATGACTCATAAGTTCTCTTGCTAAACTGGGATTGATGGTACCAAGGAATGAAGTTGGATTCATGTACCTGGTTTTTGCAAACACCCTTATCCACCATCATCCATCCCAAGTCCTCTTGTTGTGACTGAATTAACGAACATAGATTTCAAGGGAATTGTTTAACCTATGAAAGTAACACATGGTGATTGTGATAACAATGATTGAAGAATCCAAAACAAAATATGAAACTGGTTGGTGAACCAAGTGAAATAATTCCAACTTATAGAATTGGGAGATAATTATTCACGTTCTTAGGAATAAATTGTAGGGACATCGAATTTGATTATTCATGCATTGTACAATCCAAGGGAGATCAAGACGATGTCAAAATTTAATACATGGGTCAATAAAGGACAAAAGGTGATTTGGAAGAATGGTGTTGGATTAAAAGTTATAGTATGACTACAACATGTGGACAAGGTATCAGACATATCAACTCTTACCATTTATGCGTACAGTTGGTAATATGTGTGAAAGTAAGGTAATTAATTGAAATTCATAAAAGGCCCTCATGTCTGAAATCCAAGATAACATCACTCGTAGACTACATTAAATAAGGCATAAACAACGTGATGAGGTAGAGCATATCAATTCCATGTATCCAACACAGAAATGAATTATCTACGACTTGTCATAGCAAAAGAAAGTCAAAAGGGAGAAATGAGCTCAATTCTAGGGGAGTCAGCAAAGAAGATTTTCCCTTTTCCATTGATGTAAAAGGGGGGGAGAAAGAGAAATCCCAATTACAGGGGGAGAAATGATAAAGGTAGAAGGAGAAAATGGAGGAAGATGGAATATATATCTATGAAAAATAAGCAATACCATGATCACAGTGTGAACCTACTTTATCACAAAAGAAGAGCTCACCTTCAAGGGGATTGATGACAGGTTGTATCATTCAAAGTGGTGATGAAATCACCGACAAAGGGGGGTATTGTTGAAAATGAATTGTATTTGATATAAAATCTAATGAATTGAT
The DNA here is from genome assembly GCA_001517045.1 of Pseudotsuga menziesii. Classification (NCBI taxonomy): domain Eukaryota; kingdom Viridiplantae; phylum Streptophyta; class Pinopsida; order Pinales; family Pinaceae; genus Pseudotsuga; species Pseudotsuga menziesii. The sequence goes on from LPNX010776612.1 coordinate 361,972, forward strand.
GTCAAAGCTATTGAAATGATGTAAAATCTATTGAATTGGTGTCAAAGATAATGAACATGAACTGTCCATTGCAAAGTTGTTAAATTGTTGTAACATGAAAAGTCCATTAATGTCAAAGAAGATTGTTAGGAAGATCATTGAAAATATCAAAGGGTAGACTAATTGAAAAAGAACTAAATACTTTCAAACACAAAGCCAATTAATGAAATACATATGGAATAATGTGGACGTCCCATGAGAGAAAAGATACCACTAAGACAATGATCATAAATGAGCAAATAGAAATCCATAAAGAAGGACATTGAAAATGGAAGATATGTGCAAATACCATTTGTATGAGACTTACTAATGAAGAGCATGCAATATAAAATTGTTTGTAAAAGTCCCACAAAGAAAGTGGTATGTATTATGAAGACTTGTGAAGGAAAATATGAGTAATGAAAATATGTGCAAAAGTCCCATAAGGACAATGGCATATGTTCGCCAAACCCCATAATGATGAATTGTAATAAGAGGTAAACCAACACATATACTAACTTGAAGAAAATACAAATAAGTGGGTGTTATCCAAGGAATACGAACTTCACAAAGTGGACACATCTCTTCAGATGATAAGACTATAAATGAGAAAGAGATGGATGTTGTGAATCAAGTTTGTGAAAAATTAAGATATGATATAATATGGTTAGACAAGACCAAACATTATTTTGGGTATTAATGGCTCATTGATCATAGATAGAGTGTTATGCAGAGAAGATGAAGTGAGAAAAAAAAAAGATGATGAATAGAAATAAGTGCGCTATATAGAAGGATACCCATATTTAATATGTGCAATGTTCTAACTCATTGAAATATGTACACCACATAATTGCAAAAGAGATCGAGTTTGGAACCATGTTTTATATAAATACTTAGATCATAGAAATAAAGAAGTGGATAAGTTCGGAGACACAAATCACAGTATTGGTAACTGACTATTTAGAAGAATATATTCAAAAGTAGATATCCGAACGTAGATATTCAGACGTACATCATATAGTTACAATAGTTGTTTATTGGTGAAGACAAACATCAAAGATAATGTATTTTGTATATTGTAGTTATTCAATACACTCTTATTTCATATCAAGAAGGTTGGACGTGGAAAGGAATAGGGGGTCATAACCTCCTCCCAGTTGGTGCTACAAAACAACTTCAAGATGTTGTAGAATATTTTCTATTGGAGTCGATAGTGACCTAAGAGGTTAGAGCTTCCTTCCAGTCTAAGTTGAATAATATAATTTAGAAGTTGGTGCTTCCACAATCGGAGATCGCATTTATCCATAGGTTGGATATTGATTTCCAAAAGTCGTAGTTTCCACAACTAGACAAATATATTTTAAGTCGATGCTTGAAGTTTGTGAGTCGATGCTAGCACCAATTTATGTCGTTGTAGGTCTGTGCAAGAAACGAATAGATTGTACTTGAGGATCAAGTAAACAACTAAAATGAGTGGGTTCTCATGTTTGGAAATTACTTTCTCCCATTGATGTAATAATTCTTATATATTTATAGATATAGAATCAGTCTTGGATATTTGTGCATTGTTGTATTTGTTATTATTGTTACTAAAATGTTCTAAATGGTGAAAATATGTTAAAGTGAAACAATAGATATATATACACTATTAACGATTCAATTCCCCCCCACCCCTCTTAGTAATAAAATAAATCCAACACTCTTGGCTTCAAAATTTGAATGAGAATCCTCACATGTTTTGGAACATTCAATATCCCCCCTCATATAGTTGGAGAACCAGTTTAAAGGAAAGAGTGTACAAACTTGGATTTAGATGTTTCTAGGCCTCCATTTGGCCTATAAAAGGAGGCCACGAGCATGCATTTTATAAGATAAAATTGAGAAAAGTTATGATTTTGGAATTTCACTAATAGCTTAGATTTAAATACTATTCCTACGTGAAATTGGAATACAAAATATACCTTTCTCTTCCTATACGAAAAGTGTTTCTCTATTGTTTTATGTTAGTTATTTTAACACACCCACACATTACACAACTACATAGAATACCAATTTGTATCTAAAGAACACATAGAGCACTATAAAGGATCTATAATACAAGAAATTTTTTGTTGAAATTAATTTAACAAAAGATAGTACGCCCCATTCAACTCACTACTGCAGAAGTGTCAATAATTATAGATTAAATATCCAATTTATTGATTAAATTTGGATAATAACTAACCAAACAAGTGAAATTAGCAGTAAAGCTGCTTATTACCTGCCTCTTAGGAAAATTTTGGGAAAAATAGCAATAGGTTAATTTATTTTGAGTTTTATGACTATAGAAAAACAAAGCATGGCACTTTAGAAAGCTAATCTTGGTAGAGAAAAGCACATCTAAAGTTGCATCTATGGTCACTTCATAAATACATTATTGTCTACGAAATCATCTAAAAGTAAAGCTTGGTTGTCTACAATAAAAAGTTTATAACAAAATTAAAATTACTATTATATTATATTATGTTAACTATTTTGTTAGGTTAGTTGATCAAACCAAAGACGAAGGATTACTATTTTTATTTAAATTTTATAATCTATAAGATGGTATTTTAAATTTTATGAAAAAAAAATGATACATTTATGTAAAAATGTTAATACATACATAATTGAATGTAAGATGAACTATTTAATGTGGGTCTCTGCTAATGTTATTATTCTCATTATATACCGGCGATGTTGTTTGTAGAAAAATGTTAACTAAGTTGCAAACAACAATTAAATGTAAAGAAAACTTTTTAATAAGGAAGATACAAAGTGTTTATTAAACTGCTATTATTATAGTTTAATATTAGTAAATTAATAAATTTTATATAAGAGTTTAATAATATGAATGATTTTTCTTTAGTATGACACGAATTGGTCTATTATAGAAAAATAATATTACAATTTGGAAAGAGGATAGGATGAGAGATTAGCGGGACAAGAGACAATGATATTAATAAATACTTAACAAGAGAGATGAAAAGAAGAGTACCAAAATCCAAAGGAATTTTCATGTGAGTTTTTTACTTTTTCCTCCATAATATATTATTTGATTTCTTTAATATCATTTTTTTATCTGCAAAAGAAACAAAGATTATTATTAACCCCTTTAATACAAATAAACAAAAAATATTAAAGTGATTTTGAAAAATATGAAACTAATCCGTTAAGTTATTTTCAAAACGAACAAATAAATAAAAGCATAAATGGGAATGCGGGCGTGATGCGGTAATGAGAGATATTGATTTCGTACAAGATATAATGATTTTGTACAAGATTGGCATTGAATTATAAAAAGCTGAAAATTAATGAATTGTGGAACTGGGTACTTTTTCATGATGTCAGAAGTGCCAAATGTCACTTGAAATCCAGATACCAAATTCCAAGATTTTCAGTGCTTTTGATTATCCAATCAACAACTTACAAAATATTAATAAATATTTTTTTAATAAAATATTTTGCAAGTTCTAAAGTTTAACTTTGGAAAATACATGTTTTAATTTTTTTTACCAGCTAACTAATACATAGTCAACTCAGTTTGACTGCTAAGTGATTACAATATACCTGCCTAAGGCAGGTATAAAAAGATCCTCTCCAACATGTACACACTATACAAGACAATGAGAGATGAAAAGCATTGTTCCTAACCTTGTGTATTATTGGGTTGACATGGAAAATATACATTATTTTATGTTGAACTCTGCATATTATTGGGATGGTTACATATGTAAATATTTTATAAGATGATGATAAAATGTTTTTAATTTCAGTGTATGTAAATTTTTTAACAATAATGCAAACGAGACCACTTGGCTCTGCTTTATTGTTTTTTGGGGGGAATTGGGTCGACACCAACTAGAATGAGCATTGGAGAGGGTGGATGTCTTGAAGTTGTTTAGTCCACCAGCCCTAGAGAATCTATGTGGGTAAGGGAAAGAACAATTAATTGGTCTCACTCTTCAAATACTTAATTCTCAATCTCCACAAGGGGAGAGCATCTTCGGTCCTTTATAAGATTCTGTAGTCACAATGACTTTCACAAGGGATTGGACATTGGTCTACCTCAAACAGACAATGTTTTTCAACTAAATCGATCGCATCACCTTGTTGAAGCACTAAACTTAATGGGAATTCACCATTCATAACCTTGCCTTACTATTCCGTGAAGAGATTAGTCATATAGATAGAGTTGGCACATTCATAGCCTTGCCTTGCCTTCCTTGTTCATAATGTAAGTTATGATGTAAGAGGAGGACATGATGACAATTGGAAGTAAATAAGGAGGTTGCAGAAGGAGTGTATCCAAAGGTTACTCCACCTAAAAGGTGGCAAGGACATTTGGAATCAATCCTCATCATTTGCATGGAGACTGTAAGTAGACGCTAATTACACTAGGTAGGTCCGACAATAACAAATCTGCATCGCAAGCAAGTGGCAAGTGGACAAGCGGGGCATTCTTGACAAAGCAGGGGCATATTTCTCCATGAATAATGCAACATATCAGTCATTACCTACAAAAATATTATGTCCTATATATCAATTCCTTCTTAAAGATCAACACTAAAATGTTAAGTGGCTCTTCCAGAGTTGTTTCTAAACTAAAGGATTGCATTCATGAAAGTGGATACACAACTTTGGTGGATATCATTTAGCAACTGTTAAAGTCACAACATTGTTTTCAACTGAGAAGTTACAACGAAGATTTGCAAAGACATTGTTGCTAGCCATGGGGGATTCTTCTGTAACATGACAATGCAATTAGGAGTTTCAGATACAAGAGAAAACATGTACCATGCAGTTAGGATTTTCCGATAAAAGAGAAAACATGTACCAGGTTCATGTTCAGAGGCCTGCTTTGTGCTTTCTTCCTGTAACACTTTAGTGTTTTATTGTTCATTTCAGTGCTCTCACACCAAATGGTACACTATGGAAAATATTACTACCTTCATTCATCAATTCTTGGTTATTTTTCCAATTATTCAAACTTCACAAATTTGTATCTAATTCGTTGTAATGACTGCATGGATATGATTTCAATTAGAATCCCTGTTGGTGTTCAATGCTATTGATATGAATTATATGTAGCTTGAATTAAACTTTATTTTAATGTGTTGCAAATAACTTAGAATAGGATTTACAAATTATGCAAAAATACATTGCTTGGATGTCTTGTAAGTAATTTTTGGTTGCAACAACCATGTTTAATAACAATTCCGTCAATTATATAAATATCAGTGCTTTCTACATACACCATTGAAGCAGGATTTAGCTTCCTTGTTTGCTCTTGAAGGAATGAAGACGCCATTTTTTGTGTAGCAATGTGTCATTCATAACTTGTTTTTCTATAGAGCCAGTTCATCTAGCTATGGCTATGTAACATATCTGGTGCTATTGCCAAGGGTTTCCACAACATGTGTGGCGTTCCTTTCCCCAAGTATTACAATATTGGGGAAGTATTACAGAAGAGGGGGAGCATTAGCTTCAAGAGTGACAATTCCAAAGTCTTGGAAAGTATTATCGTGTTGTAAACATGCCTAAGCCTAATTGGCTGTTAAAAACCAATAGAGTAATCGTATGGTGACTATTAATAATCTCTTTTGTCATAATTTTTTTGCATGGATGACTATCAATATCGATTTGTCTATGTTTTACCTAGAGGCGGCAAGGAAAGGTAAAGGGACGAAAGTTCATCTGTGGGCTAAGTGGAGGTTGGCCATTGATGTTGGTCGTGAGATAAGGGATGGCTAGATGAATCAATGATGGCCATTATTAAAACATGTAAACATTAAAATACGAAGTGACGATATCCCTTATTAAAGCATATAAACATTAAAAAGAAGCCTTTTCTAATATAGAAAATGCCACCCTTGCACTAAGACTATCAATTGCTCAATCAATTGTATATCTTATAATTATATTTTATTTTGAAAAATAAATAAATAAAATAGATTTCTAATGTAGAACTTAGACTAATTGAAAAACAAGAGAAACAAGGTGGCAATGTCCCTGACATTGACACCGGGGACATTGCCACCTAGGTTAAATTGAAGTATCTTGTTAATTGAGGTTATCCAATGCTTTAAAACTAACAAAAATGGGCTTTTAACTTGACAAACATAAAAATGAGGTATCATTGTGACATAACAAATGATAATATCATTTATTTTTTCGCATGGCATAAGGCGCATTCCTTCTGCTCCCATTCGACACAAAACCTATGAATTTTTTCAGTGAAAATTCTCTCAGGTTTAAATAATTGTTATCTCAATAATCTAAAACCATTACTCTAGATTGTAATGGGTACTTTCAATATACTCAGATGACAATAATTTCTTAGGATCAAGATAATTGTTATCTAAAAAGATTCAGATTTATTTTTCTCCCAACAAAATTTTGAGATAACAAATCCAGGCAAAACAATTAAAGCATAATTTCATGATTCAAAATGCATAGGTGTAATTTTTACATGTCCTCCGGGGTCCTTTGAATGGATTTGAAACCTTCAAAATTCCCCACGCCTCTAATAACATGTGAAGGGCAATCGTTGACCGACCATATTATTAATGACCATATTTGTCACCATCAAACCGACTTTTCTTTGTCAGTGAAGACATTTATTTGTGTTTCTCCTCTACAAAAAATAGTAGTTTTTAAAAATATTTGAAATCTTCCTTTTTTAAATTATGAGTGAAAATTTCTATTAAAGTTATCAAACAAATTGGTACAATTTTGTTGAACAATAATGGATAATTGTTTTACTAGCTTATGGTTCAAAACCTAAAAATTGATAATAAAAATGTTAATTTATTTTATAGATTATAACATTATTGAGTAAATTGTTAGTTACAACTATTTTGGAAACACATTTCTCAGATCTAGTAAGAATATATTTATTTAAAGATATAAATTTTTTGTAATTGATAAAATCTTTAACAACTTATTTTAAAACTGTAGTAACTTAAGGTCGAGAGATTTACTTGGTGAAAAAAATACATCCAAACACAAAGGACCAGTAAACAGTACAGTTGGACAACATCCTTGGGAAACGGATTTGAATATTTCAATGATGAAGGAATGGAACCTCTTACCGTTCTTCTTTAGTTCCTTTCTCTAATGAAGTTGTAATGCTATTACTAGAACACAAGGAGATTTTGAAGGCAACAAAACTTAATTCTTCAGTTCTTATTCTACACTTTAGTTCTCATTTTCTTCTAGAATAACAATGGATTTTGCTCCTGCATTTCTGTTGATATTTTTTCATGTTTTTTTGTCCAAATGATTGTACATGCATGTCTCCAATGTTGACAAATATTTCACAATGAGATATAAAGGGTTACCTGATCTGGGATTAGCACTGTGTAAAAAAAATCACCATATGGAGATTGGTCATCATGTCAGCTAGGAAACACAATCCATTAAGCCCTAAAACCAGGAGGATGTGACTAACTACTATTTCCTTTTGAAACATCATCCGGGTGACCTAATGCCACTACTTATATTTTAAGTAAATACCATCCTCTTTAATTATAACTTGTAAAAAAAGAATAAATCATGATTGAACCAACCCGTATTTTTTTTTAATATTTTGTATTTTCTTTTAAATATTTTATCTAATTGCATGGACATTTGTGGCTAGCTTCAGTAAGTCAATCAAATAGCCAGCTATTTATTTATTTTTAATATTTTACAGGTGCCACGTACTGCCATTGCAGGGGCATTCGTGGCTCACAGGCTTGCCTTTCAGGGTGGCTAGGTGCCATGCAATACAGTTGCATGGGCATGGGTGGCTCACAGGATTTTTCTTTCAATACAGTCGATGTTAACAATGCAAGTCATAAATCAAATCAACATAGCACAAGCCTATTGAAGAAATATGGAACAACAACAGAGAAATTTGGAAAATCACTTCAGAAATTGAGGTAAATCGAGGTAAATCGCTCCATTTGGTTTCATAGTTTATTTAGCGTTTCTCTTACATGCAGATATCACGGTATCATGGGTAGAAGAGGTCACTTGAGTAGGATAAATTCCCTTGGGAATAGCCTGAGAATTGCTAACTGAACTAGAAATTTAATTTCCAGTACTGGCTTAAAGATTCTTCCCCTCGTGGTTTTGTAGTCTCAGCTCGGGGTGATAGTCATGCTGAGAGCAGGGAAACCTACGGTTGGGAGGTGCATACCTCACCCATAGCTATTTTCAAGCACATAAATTCAGATGAGTATATCCTCCTATTAAAAAACACATCTCTGAGAATGAGTGAGTTTTGAATTTGAAGTTCCAGAAGTATTGGAATGTCGGGCTTGATTTCATGCCAAATTTAAAATTATGCTTGTTTTCTTTCTCTTGTGTAAATGTAAATAGTGTAACCTAGAATTCGTGGAGCAATTCAACTTCACAATAACTGTAGAATTGGGCAAATGAAAGGGTAATTTGTTGAAAAACTTGGGGGGTTTCTAAGGTATGCTGTTGAAATTAAAATATTGAACGCCTGTTGAATTTCTTCCATTAAGAAGACGTGGAAATAGGAGAAGAGAAGTTAATCGAATATCCTAGCATTTATAATTGTTGGGTGTTCATTTAATTTCTTCCCTTGCAACTCTGTGGGGCCGGAGTGTCTCCATAAAACGCCCAGCCTTCAAAAATCTAGTTCCTGTAGAATGTGGGGCAAGCATGTTATTGATTTAAGAAGTGAGCAAAGTGTAGAAGACGCCATCTATCTTTCAGGACTGTCAAATCCAGGGCATGCAATTTAACACATAAAATAATGGACAAATTTGCAAATTTAATGCATGAAATAATGGACAAATTTGCAAATCAACTGTAGATTGTATTGGAGTTAAGAAAGTATAATTATCCGTCAGCAATACTCTGTCAATAATGAAATAACTTTCCCAGACCTTCTGAAAATTTTATTAGAGCTTAGAAAATTTATTATGTGAATACGCTCAAGCAAAAATGGGGAAAAACGCCCATTTCATCTGTCTCTATTGTTAGAGACACACAAATTTGAATTTTCTGTTGATAAACTTACGCACTGCATGCATTGGCTTGTATGTCAATGTTTGTTCTTTTGAATAACATCATTTTGGATTTTATTTGAAGAATATTCATAAAAAAACAGTCAAGTTGGCATATCTCAAAACAGTCAGGTCAAGTCTTTTCAATTTTCCTCTCTATTGAGCTATAAAAGATTAATAAATCTTTAAATTGATAACTTTTATTTATTGCTAATAACGTAATAGAATCCTTTATCATTATTAATAATAAAAAGCCTACGCACAAAATATTAAAAACATTTTATTTAAAAATGCTTCTTAATTTAAATGCAATTCAGATCCTATAAAAGGCTTACATACACTATACCCGAGTCCGAACTTTGAAGATAAGTGATGCAACTAGAATAGTTGCAGAGATCGTATATACAGAGATTCAGCGAATCCATGGCTTCCGAGGGCGATCATAAGGGGTGCATGGAGCAGCATCCTAAATTAAAATTATTTGGAATGGATCTCACCGAACGATATTCTAGTTTCAGCCTTGATCAGCCTGTACAAATCTCTGCAAAGAAGCTTGGTCATAAAATGGTGCCAGAAGAGAATAACCGTAACTTTCTTTTGTCCAACACAGAGCGGTCTGCTTTCAAAAGCTGGAGCTCTTCTCATGGCTCCGAATGCCCCAATTTTGTTTTGTCTAACACAGATCAGGGTTCTGCTTCCAAGAGCTCGAGCTTCGCCCAGGGTATCTTCCCTTTCCGCCATTGCTCAAGAAAGTTCTTGAATTATAAGGCATTGGGAGGCCATCAGAATGCCCATAAGAAGGAGCAGACTGCAAGCAAATCGAAGCCTGCCCATGCTATATATGCTTCCAATGGTATACTTTCTCAGAATATTGAGCTGCTGTCAATCCCTTTATCATTTGTGAAAAGGGCCATAAATGACATTGAATTGGGGGACGATCACCAGCAATCTCTGCTCACTCTGCACAGAAGATCCTTTTTCAACCACAAGTGTATTGGAGATGATCAGTCTTTTCACAGGCCATGGTGGGACGACAGAGCCTTTGGGAATTGCATAGAACTGATCTCAAGTGTTTCAGAAGAAGCGAGCATTCACGAGACCAAGACCGCGAACACCAACTTAAATGCAAAGAAGAAACACTTAAAAGTGTGGAGCACAACAGAGAAGAAAGGCAGGGTCCCGGTCTGTACATGGATGGATTCGCCATTATAGAATTATAATCACAAACATCGCTTGAAAAGTCTGAGAATGTATCTGACACGGACTTGTCAAATACTTGGCCCGGCCATGGCATCAAGTTTTCGGTAGGGAAACCTACAGATCGACTCGGAGCTTGCAATACCCATAAGACGGGATTATCCATCAGCTTGTGATCTTTTTCAGCGGTGAAACCTTGGGCAGTGGATGTTTGATTGATGAAATTGAAACCAGGTTCAACTGAAGTGGGTATGACTCATCGCAAGGAGTAAATGCTCTGATTTCTAAGTTGGTATCACCATATTGCTGTTAAACTATTTGTTGAGAATAGATTGTTGTTTTCTAGTGATAGCTATTTGCTGGAGATTGTGTTGATTAGCGAGGTCTGTGTGAAGACGAGTTCTGAAAGATCTGCCGCCTGTGATCGCTGCTCGATCGTGAAAGTTGTGGGACCTATGTGGAGACGTTGTTGTCCAAAGTTGAAGGATGCATTGCTGTGTTGAAGATAGTGTGAAGGAACTGTGTTGTGCGATCTGTTGCTTGAGGAATAAAGACCGGTGCTGTGGCGTGATACAAAATGAAATTTGTGTGTTTTGGTATCCGTTGATTGAAGTCAAATTTTGGTTCCGGAATAAAGTCAAATAATAACATAATAATAAAATATAATAAATGCTGATGTCATAGTAGCCATGTGTCAAGTGAAAACCAGATACCAAATCCCAATGTTGACATCATCTCCTATCCACCAATCAGCTGTTTACAAAAATAGCTGTTTAACGAAAATTAAAAAGATATTTTGCCAACCCCTAAGTCATACTTTGGAAAACAGGGTTTAATTCTTTAAAGCCGCCTCAAAAGACACCAAGTAATACCCAAAGTCAAAGGAGTTTGACTTCGATCAATTACAATATACCTACTGAGGCAGGTATAATAACATTAGAAACATTTCTGATGAGTTCATTCTATATTCTCTACTTAACGAGACCCTCCCATCATTTCCAACACCGGGATTCGGAACTCTAAAATCCAACGAAACAAAAATAAAATGAATTAACGACTCCGACATTCTGACATGAAAGGTCGAAAATCAGCACCATTGCATGGTTCTTAACAAACAACTCCAATGTGCTTGCACAGACGTTGACATTCTGACATCCCCGATCTCGACATGTTGGAAATATAAATTTGACACACACTTTGGACATTACAAAACTACCATTCCGACATCGATGTTCCAACTTTGGAACTTAGTTCTCTTGACGTCTAACCTTGGACATGGACATTAAGTAAAAACACTTTCCCAATTAAAATGTTGATCCCAATGCCGGCACCTCGGCATTGACAAGTAAATACAATATTATTTAATACGGCAATTTCGACGTCGTCACTGTGACACGAACAATTCGATAAATTGATAGTTAACTAGTTAAATAAAAAGAATCTCCACTGAAATTTCCCTTCTGACCTTAGACGCTGGCATAGGTACTTCGGCATTGAGAAATCGATAATAGAATCTCCATTGAAATTTCCCTTCTGACCTTAGATGCTGGCATAGGTACTTCGGCATCGAGAAATCGATAACGAATCCATTGATTTCAAAGGTTTAAGTACACTTAGATGTTTTAGAAAAAAAGACTAAATCATGATAAAGGTATGAAATTGAACAATTTTTTCCATTGTCTCATCAGTGAAACCTTATTCAACTAGGCACATACACTGTAACACCCAGGTTTTGACCACGTTTGCATTAAAGGCACATGATGCATATATTGTAATTAATCATGGTGAGGAGCTAAAGGAAAAATCCCCACCATCGATTTGACTGTGTTATGTTTCAACAATTGGGATCGTTGCCGATGGTATATCGTGACATCCAACACATTATAGTTATGGCATCATGTAAACATGAAAAAATAATAAAAAAACTACAACCAGCTACAATGGTGGAACATTAAATGAAAATGGCATGACTTCCTAAGGTTAAGGGGGTGATTGTCTAACGTGTGGGAGCCATTAGGGAAAAGCCATGTGTCACCACCCTATTTGATTTTCTCACCTTCCCTTGTCTCATCCAACCACCTCTTTAGTTCTCTATTGATTGGTTGGGGTAGTTATTGCTGGAAGTGGTGGGTGGCAGGATTGCCAATCTTTGCCACACACCCACCCCACCAGCCGTTTCTCCACCTTCATGTGGGTAAGAGAACCATGACTACGCCACTCTCTTGGCCGTTGGGTGCACTCTCATGCAGGGACGAGCAGGGGGTTTGAATGGCCTTCCTCACGCAGAGCAGAGTTAAGAAGGGAGGCATTTTGCTTGTTAAGGGTTCATTCTCCCTTCTCAGAGGATTGTCAGTCTGTGAATACGTTTTCCCTCGCATTCACGCAAAGGATGGATTTTCCCTTTTTCCATTGTCGGACTATGGAATGTTTCGGTGGTTTTCACTATGAGCTCGGACTGTGTATTGTCCAGACACTTCATTGTTGAACCAGGTACTGTGGTTTCTTCATGGATCACTGGCTGTAGCCTCATCCATGAACTATGACTATAATTTCCCCTTGTGAGATGTTTCTCTCCTGTTCACACAGAGAGTCGATGCTTACCCTCTCCATTTCCAATTATGTAAAGGTGTCGTGGCTCCATTGTTGAGGAGGACTATTGTTTCCCCCCATTCGACAGCTAAGTTTCCAGTGTAATTTGGGTTACTATAGGTTGTTGTGGAGTCATTTTGGCCATGATAGGGCCAAGAACGACTCAAGGATTGTCTTCCCCTATCCAAGTTGTGAAGTGCTTATTTGGCTGCAGGAAAGCAGCGGTTGGTCTTCGGACTGTGTAGAGTGGGATGGAAGGCTGGGTATGCTTCAAAAACCTGGGTTTGGGGAGCCACACAGATAGATTTAGATGGCTAACTTTCTTATCCACAACCCTCGAAGAGCACTAGTAAGGGAAGTAAGGGCCTGAGGGACTATGAAGCAGAGAAGGGACTAATTCCTGGTGTCGAGTGTGTGTGGGTGTCTGAGAGGTCAGGCAAGCTCTGGTGTAGGCATCCTTATCTCTTCCATGAGCCCACCAGCTTAGCATTTAGCTTCTCCCAGTGCCTTGATAGCCTGATAAGCCCTACTATGTGGGCTTAGTTGATTTGTGTACCTTGTCTATGTGTAAGCCTTCTTTGACCCTTATTCCTTGAGGAATCATGCCCAGCTTAGGGGTGGCAGTGTTGCTAAGAGATTGATGAGCACGCTGGCCTATGGTTGGGTGGAACGTTGCAGCGACGTAGCTGGTTGCGGGATGAATCCTATTTAAGATAAGTATTCTTGTCCATTTTGCTTCTACATTTACATATATTGTTTGATGTCTAATGAATAATAATGATGAACATGTTGATGTTGGAATGTTTGTTTGATGCTGGAAGGTATATGTTTGCTTCCATTGTATGTTGAGTAACTATGCATCCTTGTATGTTTTATGCATCTTAGCATGTTTTGTGTACTAAGCATTTTACATCAACATTATATGTATGTTCATCTTCATGGGGCTATTTGCCCAGAGTTTTTTGTTTATTTGGTAGCGTCCTCTTCACTGGTCAGAGAGTCGGGGACGTTACAGTATGGTATCAGAGCTCAAGGTTACAGCATGGGCCTGAATGGGCCATGACAGGTCGGCTAGTAGAGGCAATTTTCCTTCTGCCTAGTAGAAATCAGAAAGAATTTGTGCATGACAAGAGAATTTTGAGAATTTTGAAAAAAATCTCTAAGTATTGGAACAGTCGGCCCATCGGAGGACTAAGTACAAAGGTCCTCTGACACAGCGGATAGATTAGTCTGACGGCCATCCGATACAGGAGACTTTAGTGACGGTGAAATTTAGTAGAACGACCCGTCAATGTTACGACGATGGAGGAAGAAAATTGTAAGAATTTTCCTAAGTGTCCATCGGCCATCGGAACAACTTAGTGGAAGCGGGAGCCACGGTTTTGGAAAAGGTCCGATGAAGATCATCGAAGCATTGGCAAGAATTAAAGGATGAATCAGCCGATGCAGCAATATTAAGAAAAGTTCAAAAAATTGCTTAAGTGTTAAAAACCATCGGCGATTGACGCCACTAAGATAAAGGGATCACTGATGACATGTCGGTGGAGTTTAATTCATGATACATCCATCGTTGCAACTACTTAATGGACTATCCACCCGAAGGTTAGTTGCTTCGACAGCCGACACAACAGAAGACAAAGGAGAAAAAGTTTCCAAATTTTTTCTAAGGCATGAGATCATCGGTGATCGAATAAGAATAGTGGTTTACATCACTGATGAATAGTTGTTTGGATTGGAGATGAATAGTGGAAGGGAGAGCCGACGGAGCGACGGCAAGAAGGAAATAATTTTGAAAGTGATCATCGAACCGTCGATGAAGAATAGCTGATGAGATTACCAAAATGTCGATGAAGAATAGCTGATGAGATTACCAAAATGTCGATGCAGAAAGAGAGAAAGTTAGTTTGTGGAGCCACCGACAGCGACGACGAAAAGAAGATAAAGAGAAATTTTTGAAAAATTTTCTAAGTCATGAGACCATCAGCGATCAACAACATTTAGCTGATTGGATCGCTAATGATTAGGTGATGGAGTCGTTGAAATGCCATCACCGTCAGTGAAATTTAGTTGTTTGAGCAGCCGATGCAACGGTGGAAGAGAAGATAAGGTTTCGGCGGAGATCTCCTGAAGATCGCCAAAATGATGACGAAGGTTAGTTGTTTGAGGAGCCGACGTGGTGACAAACAAGGAAAGAAATTTTTTGCCAAAGTGCTGGAACCATCGAAAAATATTAGAAGATTGGACCGCTGATATATCAGAGATAGTTAGTTGAACGGACCACCGATAGGTCGGGAGAAGCTAGTCGTTTTGTCTACCGATGCATCAGGAGAGATTAGTTGTTTCGACCACCGATGAGTTTTAGCTCGTAGAATCCATAGATGGTTTATTTCCCACCATTACGGCCACCTAGAGAGCTATCCACCCAATGATTAGTGGTTTCGACCACTGATGTATTGTTAGAAAGTTAGCAAATGGAGCGGTTGATGTGCCAAGGGATGAGGAAAAGGAATTTCTGAAAAATTGTCTAAGTACCGGAAACATCGGAAAAAGATAGATGATGGCAACACCAATACGTTGGTGAAAAATAGATGATGAAAGTGCCGATGCGATGGAGGAATAAAGGAAGTTTTCCACTGAAAATTCTTAAGTATGGAATTCGTCGGTAGAATTTTAGTTGATCTGATCGGCGAACTTTAGAGGATGGAGACTCCGATGCGGCGGCTGACGTCGGAAGAAATTAGATGATCATGGATCCGTCGTTGCGGCTACCATGTGGACTAGCATTCCGATGGTTAGAAATTTCAACTGCTGATTGCCAACACATAGCGCTTAGGGGTTTTAAGCGCTGGTGGAAGTCGGAGGAGTCAGACGTTTGTACACCCACCATTGAGAAGCTTAGAGAACTAATCGTCCGACAGGTATAGGATCCAATCGCCGATGATGGATTTTGCAATGCTGATAAAAGACTCGGAAGCTTAGACAGATGGGGATCCGAAATAGTGGAAGATAGTAGTTGTTTGACCGCTGAGGGATAGCCTTTGGCATCGTCGATAAAGTCCAGAAGCGTAGATGAACAAACCGTCGATAACGGTTAGTTGTATGGCTGCCGACTAGTAGCGGAGGAAATTAGTCATTCTAACCACCGAAACGTCAGAATGTTAGTTGGGATGAGACTTGATTCTATTCAAGAAATTTTGGGTTTTTCAAAGTTGAATTTATCTCAACAAATTCCAACTGTTTTTCAGTGGATTTTCAACAGACTGCCAGTGGATTACAGGGCTGAAAAGGAAGAGAATTCCAAGTGGCTAAAGTTTGCATTCCAGACCAAAATTCAGTGGTGTGTTTTGCAATCATTTTTTAAATGGTGTGGTTTTAACACCCAAGGTCAGAATGAAGCATGTGGATAGGTGTTGGAAATCTTATCCAGTGGGGAATAAGGGAGAGTCACCAGAATTTGAGTATGGAGAAGCAAAGTACTAGTAATTGCTTGAAAGAGAAATGTCTTGCTGTCAATATGAACAAATCCAGGAATTGCATGCCTAGAGGTAGCAAGACCATGAAGTCAAACCAGCTGCTGTGTGGAAGAGGAATTCCATGGAAGGATGAGGGACTTAAAAAAAAAGGGAAATTTCCCTAAACCTTGTCTTGCTAATTACAAGTTTTATACATGAAATATATGAGGATATGCCTAGCATGCATAAGATATTACATGTTAGTAATACATTTATAATGAGACACTAATGATAATTATTGCATTGGTGTTGTCATTAGTGGAAAACCAATGGCAACCTGGACATGGCTGAATATGTTGCTGATGCTGATGAATGTGACTAGCAACCCTATGGAGAAAGGGATAAGGCAACAAGTCTAGAATCAAAAGTTGGTGACCAAATTCTACAAACTCTTGCAAAGGACCAACCAAACTGGTAATGTCAAGGGTGTAAGTAGGACCCATGAAGGTAAGAGTTTAATTATGAAAATTGCATGAAGTGGTAAAAACAAGAGGTCTCACACCATGTGGGTATTTGAATTTTACACTGCATTCATAGAGAAATGTGTCATGCCTGCATTATGTTGTTATGAGCTTAGTAGCCCAAGGAAAGTAAGCACTAATGATCTTGATTATAGTCATGCATCCTATATGAAGCAATCATGGTTGGGCCATGCATAGTATGTTTGAATGCATAGTATTCATGAATCAATGCAAGGTAGCATTGAGTGGGTATGCATGAAAATATTTTATAAATCTTGTAGTTATGAATTGAATGGATGCATATGAAAAGTATGAGTAAATGTTGTAGATATGCAGACATAAGTATGGGTGCAATTGTTGTGATGCATTGCATGAATGCATTGAGATAGTGCATGTGATATTATGAATAACTAATGGCTGAACTGATGAATTGATGACAATTCTAGAACCATTTCAAGAGCTGTTATGAATGCAGGATAATAAGTGCATAAAGAGGATAGTCATGATTAATTGGCTGCAGGAAATGCTCTATGGATGGGCTAGGTGGTACAATGATACACTTGTGAAGTAAGGAGTATCTAAACAATTCATTTAAAATTGCATAAATGATGTGACTATACCTTGCAAATTTTAGTATGATAATGATTGCGTGAAGTAAATGAGTTTTGGTAATATTCATGTGATTAACAACTGGAAGTATTTGAATTTTATAAATTTTGAAAATGCTTCAATGATGGTTGCAGCAATGAAAAGGTTATATTCATCCATACTTACCAAGTGTTTGCTTGATTGAAGTTCACATTTCAGGTAGATTGTTTAGAGCATCGCAATGAGAGTAAGACCATGACAAATGCCGGAATCTACCATGTGAAAGAGACGAACCTTCTGAGGAGAGTCTCATGGCTATAAAAATAGTTTGTATGCATAATGGGTTGTTAAATTTGAATTTGTGAATTGCATATTTGAGAAATTGCTGACAACTCATTAGAGGAAATTTCAACTCAAAATGGGCCTCCTAAAATGAACTAGTAAAATAATAGTTAAAATAATAAAATAATATTTATTAATTTTGGACGAAGAAAAGAAAAAAACTACTTTTTTGTTTGTATTTTTGACATATCTCCCCGTGTTTTTACTCAAATTTCGATCGGGAGAGATCGTTGTATGCGGAATTAAATTCCGCATCCAACGAGTACCCACTTGGCATACTTTTGACAGACCCAGCTACCCCAAAAATAAGAAATAGCTGAAAAAATGGAATGATGACATCATCATTCCATTTTTTCAGGTATTTCTTGTTTTTGGGGTAGCGGGGTCCATCAAAAGTATGCCGAGTGGGTACTCATTGGATGCGGAATTTAATTCCGCATCCAACGAGCTCTCCCAATCAAAATTTGAGTAAAAACACGGGGAGATATGTCAAAAATACAAACAAAAAAAATAGTTTTTTTTATGATAGCTATCCCCAAATTTATATTAAAAAAGTGTTTAAGACCTATATGGTATTTCAAATTTAAAGCAATTTCATTGACTAACACATGATGACATGGAATTTAAATAAAAGTTAAAAGGCCCATTTTGAGTTGAAATTTCTTCTAATGACTAATCACTATTGGCTTACATAAGATTGTGTCAGGAGGACGCATTGTAAGTGGGTATTCATGTTATGCTAGTAAGAATGAAATTATAATGGGCATAGTGGTGCTGCTTACAAGAGACCCACAAATGAGGATCACCTCGTTGCCAAGCAACTCAATTTCTGTAGTAAACAGAGTTACAAATTCTCATTGAGTTTAATTGCTAATGTCATTGCTTGGTTATGGAACAATCAAATTTGGATTATATTATAAGATAATGATTGACTGTTTGGATATTTGATGAATGTGCTAGGGGTACATGTTAGGCGAAATATATGTCGTAATAATTACGTTGCAGTGCAGTTGCCCAACTATTTACTTGTCAATCCGGGGTACGTAAACTGACGAAGCACGTGCACTGTTTGTGCAGGACTGAAGTAGATCTAATCTAACTTAATCTAATTTGCTGAAATCAAATTAATCTAGGAAAGCATTGAAACACTAACTAGGAAAGCATGAAATTGCGTAAGAGAAATACAACATGTGAAGAGTTAACAACAATGACACATGTGAGCTCACATCCACAAATCAATAATCAAATGACAAACATGGAAGCATGATAATGAAAGCTTGAATCACATTAAGAATCTCAAATCAAAGACTAATCTAACAAGTACAAAATCCAATCCAATCCACTTCCATTACAACCCTCCTACAAGCTTAATCTAACTTAATTACAACTCAATCTCTTCTAATTATTCTCCCCCCAAATGAAGAGAGAGCACTCTCTTTTATACATGAAGGAAATAACCATCTCATAATGAGAGATCCACTATCCACTCAACCACTCAACTACTTTCCTATTATTACAAGATATGATCCCTTCAAATCCTCCACATATCTTTCACAAATCCTCCACATATCTTTCAACCAAATCTCCATGATCTTCTCCTTAGAATATTCTTTGCATAACTATCTCCTTAAAATGATGGTATTCTTTGCATAACTATCTCCTTGAAATGATGGAGGAGATATACGTGAATTCTTTTCTTTGGATTAATTCTTCACATATTCCTACACATTACAAAGCTCACATATAATTGAGATATATATATGAAAACATGTATATTTTCTAATATTTAATCATAAATTCACTTTTAATACTAAAATGAATAAAGTGGAAAATAACAATGTAAAACCCACATATATGTATGGAAATGGTATGATAAAAGGTTAATGGGACAATGAAATGTGAGGAATGCGGAAGATAAATTGGATGAAAAGGGGACATTTCTGAGACTCAACATCTCCCCCCAACTCAAGGTGTTGCATGTCCTCATGCAACCATGCATGGATCTTCTGAAGAACCTTTGGCATCTAAACTTTGGCTTTGATTGATGATGCATTTTTAATGATGAATGTTTCCAAGATATAACAGCTCATGAGTAACAACTGGCATTTTCCTATGGTTGGTTCTTGTGTAACAACCATGAATATAAAGAATGCTGGTTCTTGTGTTAACAACATTCATTTCATGATGTGAAATGCATGAGTAATAGCTCACATTTTCCTTATGGTTGGTTCTTGTGTGACAACCATGAATGTAAGAATGTTGGTTCTTGTGTTAACAACATTCATTTCATTATTTTTTCACTTGCTGTTATGATAATAATTATAACCACACACTTCACTGGAAATCATAAGCTATCAATGTGCATAAGAGAGCATCACTGAGTATAAGAAATCCTTTTCGCAATCTGGTATGAATCATGCCAATGTATATCAATGCATGAATTAAAGTGCATCAGGGGATCGCTGGAAAAGAAATTTTTGGGAATGGTAAATGGGATGATAATGGAATGATGATAGTGGAAAAATGGAATGATAGTAGTAAATATGTGGTGACTATGAATATAGTTTCCCCCCCCAAACTGAATCGGTTGCATGCCATCATGCAACATAGTGTAGGTAGTGGAAGGGAAAAAGGAAAGTATGGCGAGGGGATTTTCCAAAATATTCAAGTTAGCATATAAGGAATTTCATGATTAAAGCTTAGAAAACAACATACCTCCACTCACCCAAAATGTAGATGAACGAAGCAATAGGAATGTAGCTATTGCGGCTGGAAGATGGAAGGTGTCACTGGTGTAGGATCATGAAAATGTAGCTGTGAATGGCATCATTGCTGTAACGTGAAAGATGGCACTACTATAGGAACAAGTGAAAGGTGACTGCTACTGTAGCAGCACTACTGTAACAACAAGTGCTGGAACTGCTAAAACAACAACCGCTAGAACTGATGTAACTGCCGTAACATCAACTGCTGTAACAATGATGGTTGTAACAGCAACTGCGAGAACTGCGAGGACTATCACTGCTGAATCAGAGAATTGGAAGTGGAGGCATCTGAACTGGTGCTGTCGAACTGTCAGACTCTCATAGATGAATTCAAGCTGCTGTAACTGCTGAGGGAATCGGGAAAAAGTGTATAGTCTTCATCCGCTACAAACCCGATGGTACAATTCTAATCATGTGAATGGATGTGTCGATGTCGAGCATGAAGAGAAATCACTGGATTACCGACCATTGATGAATGTCGTTAACCAGTGCGAGGCAACTCACCATTGATGTCAATGAGTGCCAAGGTACCCGAGTACATCTTGCGAAGTGCGAATGGATGTGTTGAGGTCGAGCCACTTGCAAGATCTGATGATCAAGGGACATTGATGTATTCCCATGATTGCCAGCGAGAGAACTTGCCATTAAGGCATGCAAGCCTCTAGGTACTCAAAATGGACTCTAGTCTATATCCCAAATAAGGTGTTGAAGTCGTTGGGGCAAGACTATTGAAAGGTGGGCCTTAAGGAATCCCACATCAGTCAACGCGAGTTTTTATAAAAAGATTTGGTAGGACTATAAAAAAGATCTCAGTAGTGACAGGGTTTTTGGAGATGAAATCGAGGAAGTGTAATTGTGGAAAAGGAGGTTACTGGTTTTATTCGGAAGGCAAACTGGCATAGAGAAAGAAGGTAAAAAATGAACTGGAAATGATAAAGGAAAAGATGTATGCTGTTCAGAAAAATAGATGCGCGATAAGTTAGGAAGGATAAGGTAATGGAAAATGGCTGCAACACGGGGATGATCAATCAGCTGTGAAGGAGGAATGCGAGGAGATATTTCAGGATGAAAAAGGGTTTTCCAATGATTTCCATGTAACAGCAAGTGTCAGGATGTTCATGAGGTGTAACAGCTCCTTCAAGTTGGCTTATCATAGCGTATCTCTCAAAAGATTTTGTGACTTTTGAAAATCACTTCAGCATGGAATGTGAGCGTCTTCGTTCCTGCAATCAAACTTAGTACCAATCCTGGACTTAAAACATCGTGAGAGCATCATCGAATGCAAAAATGAGTATGAATGGGGCAAAGCAAAAATAATAAAATGCATTCATATACCTGTGCCTTTGCGCTCGTGTAATCATCAAGCCCTGCATGAAGTGACTTTAAGAAAGACAAATTAAGATTAAGCACATTGCGTTCAGGAATTAGAGAATGTCCATTTGCATTAGTTTTACAATTTGTAAGAGAAATATGGTCTCTGTGTGGCTGAGGAGTTTCACTGATTTGGTGCATTAATCGTAATTGCTGGAAAATTATCTCATGGGAATGAAGATCTGAGCCCCCACTTATGATCTGCAACAGCTGGAACACGGCCGTAACTGTTGGCAACTTTGGAACTGGCCGCAACACCAAATCTGGAAAATTCCTTCTCGAAGAACCACCTGCATATCGCAAACCGTAGCTTTGTTTGGCAATTTCATCACAAGTCAGATAAACGAGGATGTTATGCACAAAACCCATGTCTCATATTTTTGAGATTCATTTCCATATGCCTGCAAATTAAGACGCGAATAAAGGTGTTCTTATGTGGCATGCGTTTTTTCTTTGTTAAGGTTGTTCAATGCGCAGCTATACTCAAATGGCTGTTCAATGCGCAGCTGTTCAACGCGCAGCTACACTCAAATGGTTGTTCAACGTACAGTTGTTCATCGCGCAGCTACACTCAAATGGTTGTTCAACGCACAGCTGTTCAATGCGCAGCTGTACTCAAATGGTTGTTCAATGCGCAGCTGTCCAACGCGCAGCTACACTCAAATGGTTGTTCAACGCACAGTTGTTCAACGCGTAGCTACACTCAAATGGTTGTTCAACGCACAACTGTTCAATGTGCAGCTATACTCAAATGGCTGTTCAATGTGCAGTTGTCCAACGCGCAGCTACACTCAAATGGTTGTTCAACGCACAACTGTTCAACGCGCAGCTACACTCAAATGGTTGTTCAATGCACAGTTGTTCAATGCGTAACTATACTCAAATGGCTGTTCAATGCGCAGCTGTTCAATGCGCAGCTATCCAACGCGCAGCTACACTCAAATGGTTGTTCATCCCAAGTGTTAGGCAGGTAGGGAGCTGTGCGTTGTTCATCCTGATCGTGTTTCTTTTATCTATCAAGATAAGCCAATTGCATTAAGTGTAACACAAGCATCAGAAGGTTTTATTAAAAACAAATGAAATCAACTGCATTTTGTAGTTTTTAGCCTCAAACATCCAACAATATTTCTTAAACCGGAGCTCCTTTTTCAAAACGGATCATGTTCTAACCAATTTGTTATGCTGGGAGAAAAACCCATGTGTCATATTTTCTATTTACATTTTCAGTTGCACAAAAATCGAGGTGAAAGTTAGTTGTTCATAATATTTTGCCCAGAAAATCTGGGTTTGATTTTTTCAAAGATCTCTTTCTATCTCGAAATTTGTGTCAGAAAGTGAGGACCTGTTTCTATGGGAACATAATCAACATATTATCATTCCAATCCATGTCTTGGATTTTCCAAATTCTTCTTCGTTTGGTCAGAAATCGTACGGTTTCAGCTGTTGCAGGCTGCTACAGGTGTGTATAAGCATGTGGGGCGTGTAACAGCAAATTGAAACACAATTTTCGCACAAACGGTGACTCATATTGGGATGAAATTTTGTAGGCAGGTTTCTATGGTCAAATCGCATTTACACACCAAAAATCAGCCATAGCTACTTCACATATCTTGAAAAAAATGAAAAATGGCTGAAGGTGACTATATTGATTTTCTTGATATCCGTGCACTAAGTTGGGATGAAATTTATAGAGCTTTGGGATCATAACATAATGCACTTCTTGTCCAAAAATTAGAAGAATCCAGATCCCAGGTTGTGAGATATCTCTATTTCAATTTTTGCATTTTTCCTGCATTGGTTGTTCTAGTTGGTTTTGCAAATGGAGTTAAACTGTTTTAAAAATTAAATATCAAATCAACTAGGCATGGTTGAAAAACAGTAATTTATTCATTCCTGAAAAATTTTAAAGGCATCCTACTTTCTGATCCTCGCAATCGCACGAAGCGCGGAGGAGAGCATACTTATTCAACACCAAAGAAAATATGAAAGCAGAACTGAAAATGAAGACCTACCTACTCTATGCTAATTAGGAGTTAGAAATATGCTACGTGTAGTAAAACTTCCAATGAATCCATGCACGTAAAAGTAACATCAACATGTTCAGTGGTAATTTTTCAAATGAAAAATGAAAATTTAGAAGAATGAGTGAGTCTTTTTGCTGTAACGACAAACTAACTAAATAAAAAAAAAACTAAATTGATCTAATTGCGTACCTACCTAGAACCATCTTTCGATATGGATTTCATAAGCGCATTTTCCCTCACTCAGATCATGCTGCAGCTCCTTGTCATCTTCCTCAATCTCTTGTTCGAATGATTGTTCATCATCAAATACGTAGGAGTCTTCAGATGCTGATTCCTCATTCGTTTCTGAAGGAGTATTTAAACTTTCGGCTGCTGTCAGGATCTCCTCTTCCAGAGAAGAAGAGACTCCGATTTTTGCAAGGATGTGAGCGAGTTGTTCCAAGCTGACACTCATAGTTAAATCATATTAAACAAAAGGGGTTTTTACATAATCCAAATCAAAACCTGAAAACTGAAAATCACACTTGCTGAAAATAAAACACTCTTGTTAAACACATGAAAACCTCTTCACAGTTGCAGAAATTGAAATTGAAAAAACATGCTTGCAGAAATTGAAATTTACGCTAAATTGCAAAGATTGAAATTTACACTAATTTGTAGAAATTGAAATTTATACTAAATTGCAGAAATTGAAACACACTTGCAAAAATTGAAATTTACTCTAAATTGCAGAAATTGAAATTTATGCTAATTTGCAGAAATTGAAACACACCCTTCATGCCCTTACCCATATGTCACCTCAGAGTTAGGAGCACGAATAATCACACTTGCATGAAAAATAAATTAATACCTCAATCCCTTATGCTTCCCCGGCAACGGCGCCAAAATGTTAGGCGAAATATATGTCGTAATAATTACGTTGCAATGCAGTTGCCCAACTATTTACTTCTCAATCCGGGGTACGTAAACTGATGAAGCACGTGCACTGTTTGTGCAGGACTAAAGTAGATCTAATCTAACTTAATCTAATTTGCTAAAATCAAATTAATCTAGGAAAGCATTGAAACACTAACTAGGAAAGCATGAAATTGCGTAAGAGAAATACAACATGTGAAGAGTTAACAACAATGACATATGTGAGCTCACATCCACAAATCAATAATAAAATGACAAACATGGAAGCATGATAATGAAAGCTTGAATCACATTAAGAATCTCAAATCAAAGACTAATCTAACAAGTACAAAATCCAATCCAATCCACTTCCATTACAACCCTCCTACAAGCTTAATCTAACTTATTACAACTCAATCTCTTTTAATTATTCTCCCCCCAAATGAAGAGAGAGCACTCTCTTTTATACATGAAGGAAATAACCATCTCATAATGAGAGATCCACTATCCACTCAACCACTCAACTACTTTCCTATTATTACAAGATATGATGCCTTCAAATCCTCCACATATCTTTCACAAATCCTCCACATATCTCTCAACCAAATCTCCATGATCTTCTCCTTAGAATATTCTTTGCATAACTATCTCCTTGAAATGATGGAGGAGATATACGTGAATTCTTTTCTTTGGATTAATTCTTCACATATTCCTACACATTACAAAGCTCACATATAATTGAGATATATATATGAAAACATGTATATTTTCTAATATTTAATCATAAATTCACTTTTAATACTAAAATGAATAACTAAAATGAATAAAGTGGAAAATAACAATGTAAAACCCACATATATGTATGGAAATGGTATGATAAAAGGTTAATGGGACGATGAAATGTGAGGAATGCGGAAGATAAAGTGGATGAAAAAGGGACATTTCTGAGACTCAACAGTACACACTACAGGAAGATCATGTGTGATGGCCTATAGGAGCCAAACTTCATGGGAAGGTTTTCCCCTTATTTTGGAAATGGGTTTCGGGTGAAACTCCATTGGACATTTGGAAAATGTCTCATCTGCACCACATGTCTGGTAAGCAACATGAGTGACATGGTATAGATTATGTTGGTAAGACATGTGTGGATATGAAATAAAAAGAGGAGTTGGGATGGAAAACCAAGGGATTGTCAACTCAGAGAAGGGAGCCCCCATTCCTCCTTAATGAAGGAATACTGCATCAGCAAATGGATAAGTGTTCTGTAACCCTAGCTAAGAATATGCATGTCAAATTGTTGAATTCAATATGTAGAGCATGTTTTGATTTTATTTCCATTATGGCAGATTGCTTGAGTATGAATAGGGCCTACATGGCACACATCGAAAAGGGGTGCACACTTTCTCGATGTCGGATCATGAAAGGGTTTTCAATATTGATTAAACCCTATGGATTAGACGCACTCCTGGTCTCTCAATACTTGATAGTGAATGATATGAAATATGATTACAATTTTAGAGAAATAATGCTGATGAGTTGCTTATATTGCTTGTATTGTCAGGATAAATAGATGCAGTCTAATGTTGCACACTAAATGGACAATGGCTTGGGCTCCTCCTACATCCTACTGAAGAGCACAGAGAAGGAGACATTCCTGAGGGACTGAAAAGCAAAGAAGGGAGTGGTTTCTTGTGTTGTATGGGGTAGTGGAATTAGATCTCACTGTTGGAAATGAAACCTGAAAATGGTAATGATAAATTTTCCTTCCCAGTAGGCATGAAGATGTACTGGAAGGAGATGTTGGGATATTATATGCCTGGGGATCCATAGTAGATTGTGGACCTTGGAATGGTCGTTTATTGTTGATATAAGTGCATGTGTTATTGTTGATGGCTTGATAAACCCAGCTGTGTTGGCTTGGCTGATGATTGGTTGTTGATATAAGTGCATGTGTTATTGTTGATGGCATGATAAACCCAACTGTGCTGGCTTGTTTGATGATTGGTTGTTGATATAAGTGCATTGTTGATATAAGTGTACTACTAATATAAGTGTAGATGATTTTTTGGCGGTCTGATAAACCCAACTAAACGTTGGCTTGACTGTGTAATTATTGATGTTGTGGAAATTGTGGAAATGGTAAAGTGTTGGCTTGACTAGCTGTAGTCTGATAAACCCAACTATTACCTGGCTTGACTGAGTAGCCTGATAAACCCAGTAGTGTATTGGATTGATTGGCAGCAGCCTGATAAACCCAATTGTATATTGGCTTGGCTGGACGGTTTGATAAACCCAACTGTAGGTTGGATTGACTATTCTCGATATATATATATATATAAGGATGTTGTGAAGCAGCCTGCATGCTGACCTAACATCCAAGTCCATAGGCGATCCCAAGGCTTGCAAAGCGAAGTAGGATCCCTTGGACCAATGTGGAAACACATAATACAGATAAGTATTGGATTATTTTGCAATTCTTGCTTATGAATATGCATGTGTATATGATTTGGTTATGATGTTTTAAGCTCTTGTTTAAGAGATAAAAACCATTGAGAATGAACTAAACATGTGAATTTATTCAATGTTTGAATATAGGTATCGTTGGAAGCGAGGAATATGAGAGCATCCTAGGGGTGCATGTGGACATGTGACTATCCTGAAGAGCTCAAAATGAGCAGTAATGAAAAAGGGTGCTAGTGATACTTTGAAGTTCCTAGCAGCCGAGACAAACAATGTGGGGAGGCCCCATGGTTGAGAGGTCTGAAATAGACCAGAGACACTAAGTGTCATGACCAAGAGGGATTGGTCCAGCATTCACAGTAAAGTG
The DNA here is from genome assembly GCA_001517045.1 of Pseudotsuga menziesii. Classification (NCBI taxonomy): domain Eukaryota; kingdom Viridiplantae; phylum Streptophyta; class Pinopsida; order Pinales; family Pinaceae; genus Pseudotsuga; species Pseudotsuga menziesii. The sequence goes on from LPNX010776612.1 coordinate 389,601, forward strand.
AAAGAGGCTGAGAGCATGAAAAGCCACAGTGATGGTGTGGGTTCTAGGGTGGAACAATACAAAGAGGGGAAAAACTTGTGCTGCTCTCTCTTGCCTTTCAATTATATATATAT
>LPNX010776612.1:389722-493556 GCA_001517045.1 Pseudotsuga menziesii
AGAATGAGCTCATGTGCCTGTTGGGAAGGCATGAAAAATATGAAAGTCTCCTTGATGAGACTTGGACTGTCATTCCAATTTGGAAATAAATTGGCTAATTTTAATGCCTATATTATTCTTGGTCTAACAGAATTTCAATGATGCATTTCACAGGTGAGAAAAGTGAAGTCTAGTGTGCACATTGATCATGGTAGTAGACCAAAAGCTACTAGACTTGGCTGGAAGTCTTCTTCAAACAATTTCCAAGACCCAAGAGAATCTTGGAGAGATGCTCAAGATACAGAAAAGTCCCTAGACTTGGGGATGAGCCGGAAGCTAAGAACCAGCGAGAGAAGCTCATGGAAGCTAAGGGTTTTGGTAATGAAAGTTCAAGTAAATAATGGAATGTGGGACAGATCTGCAAAAATTTTAAAATTTTGGATATGCAAATTGTATATGTATTCCTATGTATTGGAACACCGAGGACGGTGTTATTCCAAGGGGGAGGGGATTGTAACACCCTAGTTTTGACCTCATTTTCATTAAAGGTACATTATGTATATATTGTAATTAATCATGGTGAGGAGCTAAAGGAAAAAGCCCCACCATCAATTTGGTTGTGTTATGTTTCGGCAATTGGGATTGTTGCCGATGGTATATCATGTCATTCGGCACATTATAGTTCTGGCATCATGTAAACATGCAAAATTAATAAAAAAACTACAACCAGCTATGACGGTGCAATGTTAAATGAAAAGGGAATGACTTCCTAAGGTTAAGGGGGCAGGTGTCTAACCCATGGGAGCCATTGGGGAAAAACCATGTGTCACCACCCTGTTTGATTTTCTCACCTTCCCTTGTCTCATCCAACCACCTCTTTAGTGCTCTGTTGATTGGATGGGGTAGTTATTGCTGGAAGTGGTGGGTGGCAAGATTGTCAATCTTTGCCACATTTCCACCCCACCATCCATTTCTCCACCTTCACGTGGGTAATAGAACCATGAATACGCCACTCTCTTATCCATTGGGTGCACTCTCACGTAGGGATGAGCAGGGGGTTCAGATGGCCTTCCTCACGCATAGTGAAGTTAAGAAGTGGGGCATTTTTCTTGTTGAGGGTTTGTTCTTCCTTCTCAAAGGATTTTTGGCCTATGAATACATTTTCCCTCTTATTCACACAGATGATGGATTTTCCCTTTTTCCATTGTCGGACTATGGAATGTTTCGGTGGTTTTCACTGTGAGATCAGATTGTGTATTGTCCAGACGCTTCATTGTTGAACCGGGGACTCTATTTTCTTCATGGATCGTCAGCTGTGGCTTCATCCATGAACCATGACTTTAATTTCCCCTTGTGAGATGTTTCTCTCCTGTTAACGTAGAGAGTCGTTGCTTACCCTCTCCATTTCCTGTTATGTAAAGGTATCGTGGCTCCATTATTGAGGAGGACTGTTGTTTTCCCCCATTTGATGGTTGAGTTACCGGTGTAATTTGGGTTACTGTAGGTTGTTTTGGAGTCGTTATGGCCACGATAGGGCCAAGAATGACTCAGGGATTGTCTTCCCCTATCCAAGCTATGAACTGCTTGTTTGGCTGCAGGAAAGCAGCGGTTGGTCTTCGGATTGTGTAGAGTGGGATGGAAGGCTGGGTATGCTTGAGAAGCCTAGGTTTGGGGAGCCACACAGACAGATTTAGATGGCTAAATTTCTTCTCCATAACCCTGAAAGAGCACTGGCAAGGGAAGTCAGGGCCTGAGGGACTTTGAAGCAGAGAAGCGATTGATTCCTGGTGTTGGGTGTGTGTGGGTGTCTGAGAGGTCAGGCTAGCTCTAGTGTAGGCATCCTTATCTCTTCCATGAGCCCACCATCTTATCATTTAGCTTCTCCTGGCGCCTTGATATCCTGATAATCCCTACTGTGTGGGCTTGGCTGATTTGTGTACCTTGGCTATATGTAAGCCTGCTTTGACCCTTATTCCTTGAGGAATCATGCCCAGCTCGGGGGTGGTAGTGTTGCTGAGAGATTTATGAGCACACTGGCCTATGGTTGGGTGGAACGTTACAGCAACGTAGCTGGTTTCCAGACGAATCCTGTTTAAGATAAGTATTCTTGTCCATTTTGCTTCTACATTTACATCTACTATTTAATGTCTAATGAACAATAATGATGAACATGTTGATGCTGGAATGTTTGTTTGATGCTAGAATGTATATGTTTGCTTCCGTTGTATGTTGAGCAACTGTGCATCCTTGTATGTTTTACGCATCTTAGCATGTTTTGTGTACTAAGCACTTTACATCAGCATTATATGTATGTTCATCTTCATGGGGCTATTTTCCCGGAGGTTTTTGTTTATTTGGTAGCATCCTCTTCACCAGTCAGAGGATCGGGGACGTTACATACACAAGATAAAAATATCACTCCATTTCTTTCTATAACTAGAAACTATAAAAGTAAAAAAGAATTTCCTTTCTATAAGGAATGAATTAAACTATCTTTAAGTCATTAACACAACAATTTTTAGAATCAACAAGATGGACAAGGTTCAACTGCACAATTCAACTTTCAAGTGATGATTTCACAAACAACACACTATTAATTACATTGAATTGTAAATAGAGAACATGATAAACATGTGAAATTAAAGCCATAGTCCTCAATGGTTATGCAAGAACTTAAAAAGAGTTAAGGGATTCTTCCCATTTAACCAATATATCAAAAACGGGAAACCAATAACATGTTTCACCCACTAAACTAATTACCATTTCCTAAAGCAAATCAATAGATCGCAAAAATAGAATTCACTTGATAATTGACTCAACATATTTCATAATAGAATAGAAATCAAACACAACCTTCCATTTGTGTCAACAATCAACTATCAATTCACAAAACATAAGGTTACACAATTTTCCATTTCATCCTTAACAAATTAATTCTTTGCAACCATAATTGTGTAAAAATTTAGGAATTCAACAAAACTATTGCAATTTCTTCAAGCATAATTCACACATGGAGAAATCCATAGAAAACAATAATGTTGGTTCCAATCACATTTTAGCATTGAACAATATCATTATATTTACCAACAATTGTACTTATTGCGCCGAGAGGCGTTTTACAGTCTAGTACGAGGGAGATATAGTAACGTTTGTGGATGTAACGTTTGTCCATACTATGTCGGTAAAAAATAATATTGTTGAGTATAAGGGTGATGTTGTAACATTTGTGGAGATATTGTAACATTTGTCTATATTATGTTGGCTATTAATATGAGGGAGATATTTTAACGTTTGTCTAATATTTTGTGATGGAGATCTTGTAACGTTTTTCTAATCATAATTTGTAACTTTACAACAAAAGAAAATAAGAAATAAAAAATATTATGTGGGCTAATAACCTCCTGGGAGAGAAAGTCAAAATCAAGACTGTGTTCTCTCGAATATGGTCCAAAGAGGCTCTATTTGAATAACACCATAATGTAGATTCCCTTTCCATAGATTCACTGGATCATCATCAAGATCCGTAAGGACTTAAAACTTGTCTTTTTTTCCTCCAATGGCATCCTTGCCAAAACCAACGCTGCAATCTTCTAGTCGTTTTTTGTTGAGCCGCCAATTGGGGTCGCAACGCCAGCAATCGTTGATGGGATTACCAATTTTGCATGATAAAATGCCACGCAAATTTCATCATGGTTTTTTGTTGTTGTGGACCATCCTGTGTCTGTTGGAATACATACACCAAATAATAGAAAAATAAATTAAACAAAGATTAACAAACTAAATGTAAAGTTGCAATGGGTGATAATATATTAACCCATGATCGGTATGGGTTGTTCTCTCTAGAATTATTCCCACGGGAAACTAAATGGAAAATATATTGGTTGGTGACACTATCATTTTTTCCATAAAAGTATCTTCAGGCTTCAATCTAGATGGCTAGGCCAACCCACCATGGATGCAACAAAGTATTCCGATGCACAACAAGCAACTCAAAATATTAATGCAATTCCTCATTTTAGCAGCCAGTACTCTCTCACGAATAAGAAGACTTAGTAAACAATAACAACATATGGAACTTGTTCCTTTTGCCTCCACATTCTCTATATTCCCGTTTGGCCAATGCCCAACATTACTTATAGTGTTGCTCGCCAATCTTTGTTTATGTCATTCCTATACCCTAAACATTTCGGAAATTAAAGTTTGTTTTGCATTTGCACTGGCCACGTGAAGTAAACAAACATTTAGGTTTTCATCTGGGTTGTGCTTTCTTACATACACATGTTTGGAACTTTGATTCCATGATAAAGAATTTGAAATGAAAATAAGGTTTGAATGCCTCACGACCCTTAACCTGTTAAGAGAAACATGGGACATTTATCGTAGACTTGTTAGTTACAAATTGTGAATACTTACATGGTCAATGGTATATGTCTATATTGCTCCAGGCATATTTTTGTCATTCTTGAGCTTGATTTTTCAGTTATCAAGGCTTTCTAACTTTCTAACGTGCATGTTACTGGTCTTAATTGAAAATTCAGATCCAAATATAACAAATGACTATTAATTTCAATCTTAAGGGTTTTCATCATTAAAAATTGATTGCACATTTTCTATGGTTTTCATTATTAGAATTTCCTTACATATTTTTAATTAAATAATAAGAAATTGGTTATGTCTTTATACATTTTTTTCAAAATTAGAATTTATTTAAATATTTGTTATTAAATAGTAACAAACTGGTTATTAACTTAGAATCTTTTATGGTTTTCATCATTAGACTTTGGTTATATCTTTTTATGGTTTTTATTACTAGAATTTCATTATATAATTTTTTATTAAATAGTACAAATTTGGTTACTCATTTTTCTATTTAACTTGTGTTTGATATAAGTAAAGTGTTACTATGTAAAATGTTGCACCTTGGGATATTTGATCCTTCTTGGTGCCTGATAGAGCCTAGGATTTGGATCTAAGATGGTATTTTAACAATTGAATTTGGAAACTAACTGTGTGTGAGTCACGCTCCACCTTGTTATACCAAAATCCTTTCACCAACATGTGATGAGATCCTTAACACCTATGTTTTCCCTAAATCCCAAACTTGGAGTGGAAACATGCTCTGGATGTCAATTCTACATAAAAAAACCTAGCACTGCCTTTTCCCTTTAGCTGATGAGTGGTACCTTGTTTAGCACCACCTAAGTCCTGTTATAGATAAGCGGTGCCACCGCATATGTGCTTTTTTCTTGAAGTGGTTCTTACCTACATCGCTCTGTCATAAGGGTGTATAAGAGTTACCCTTGGTAAAAATGGAAAAAAGAGGATTCTTGAGGTTTCTATAACATGAGCCTCGTGTCCTCCCTTATCCCTATCAATATGGGCTGGTTGGAGTCAAGATCCCTCTTGGTAGGATCTTATAGCCACATCACCCACAATTCTCTCAACTATCCCTATCCATTGAGCTCTATAAACACAAGCTAATGTCCCATAGTTGAGGGGGAGAACTGAATGGTAATGTTATGCTGTTGAATTGACTATCTAGCCCAATCCATTGGAGAGCAGAAGAGAGCAAGTTGGAGCTATCAGGGATGAGATGTTTGTCTTGTGGAGGAGTTTGTCAACACTAAGGAAATGGTTGTAAGCTTCTTCATTGATTTCTTAATGCAAAGCTAATTTCCATCCCACATATCTGTCGTACTGATGTCGAATGTATATGTTACTGGATTCCTTAGTCTCTAGTATGGATGTGTAAATAATGTTCTGGTAGCTTTGATGTTCTTGCTTGTTTGACATGTTCTGTAGGTACACAAGTTCTTCATCAAAAAATTATTCACACTCAGTAGATTGTACTAGGGTACCTTGGGAATCATTGGCATCAATGGTTATCTCCCTCACACTTGTTAACAATTCACATCATTGGCCGGTAATCAAGTGGTTTCTACCATGTTCAACTTCATAACATTGTAATCACATGGATAGAATCATACTTTATGGAAAACAAGACGAAGACCCTAGGTACTTGTTTAGCACTCATTGCTTTCCCTAGGTTGCGATGTAGTTTTATATATCAAGCATGGATCCACATTTCTGTGGTTGTGGCTATGCTCAAATTTGTGTCTATATGACATAGATCTACATTTTATTTCTAGTAGCTATGTCCAAGTTTGAGTCCTCTTTCACATGGATCTACACTATACTCTAGTAGCCATGGTTGTTTATTCCTCTCAAGGATCTGCTTTGTACTGGACTACAGTCATGAGTTGGTTACAATTGTCTATGAGTCAAAAATATTGATGTATTGTAGATGCCTACTCAATGACACTCTCCGATCAAGTTGACTCTTACCTCGAAGTGAAAATTTGTACTCTCAAAGCTCTCGCTTATCGTATCCCTCTAAGCCTCATGCTTTGGGGGGCATTCTGTTATACCAAAATCCTATCACCAACATATGATGAGATCCTTAACACCTATGTTTTCCCTAAATCCCAAACTTGGAGTGGAAACATGCTCTGGATGTCAATTCTAGATAAAAAAAACCAAGCACTGCCTTTTCCCTTTAGCTGATGAGCGATACCTTGTTTAGCACCGCTTGAGTCCTGTTATAGATAAGTGGTGCCACCACATATGTGCTTTGTTCTTGAAGTAGTTCTTACCTACACTGCTCTGTCATAAGGGTGTATAAACGGTACCCTTGGTAAAAATGGAAAAAAAGAGGATTCTCGAGGTTTCTAGAACGTGAGCCTTGTGTCCTCCTTTATCCCTATCAATTTGGGTTGGTTGGAGTCGAGATCCCTCTTGGTAGTATCTTATATCCACCTCACCCACAATTCTCTCAACTATCCCTATCCATTGATCCCTATAAATACAAGCTCATGTCCCATAGTTGATGGGAAGAACTGAATGGTAATGTTATGATGTTGAATTGACAATCTAGCCCAATCCATTGAAGAGCAAAAGAGAGAAAATTGGAGCTATCAGGGATGAGGTGTTTGTCTTGTGGAGGAGTTTGTCAGCACTAAGACAATGGTTGTAAGCCTCTTCATTGATTTCTTAATGCAAAGCTGATTTCCATCCCACATATCTGTCGTACTGATCTCGCATGTATATGTTACTGGATTCCTTAGTCACTAGTATGGATGTGTAAATAATGTTTTGGTAGATTTGATGTTCTTGTTTTTTTGACATGTTCTGCAGGTACATAGGTTCATCATCAAAGAATTATTCTATGTGTTTACAACATTCAAGGAATTTTTTCACCCTTTTTCGTTCACTTATTTGTTCTGGATCTGAACCATTTAGACCAAGGGAATAGCTTCTGTCCACGGAAGGTACAATATTCCTGACAACACATTGAACTGTAGGAAATTCTACTCATTTATCTCTTAGTAGAACACAGCCCACAAGGTGAGACCAAAGCATTAACGTATCAGGTTTATCACCATCCCCATAATTTCTCTCAATGGTTGAACACTAAGAAATCAGGAACATTTGTCTTCAATGAGTTATATGCCAAACAATGAGATACATTGAGATACATCACTTCCCTTAGTGCTCAGAATTCCACTAATTCAGTTTCCTACAACATTTTCCATTTCATTGGAACATCCAAAGGAAAACATGGATATAGTTTTAGAAAGAAAAAAAAATTCTCAATCAAGTTCAGAGGTTCAAAATTGGCACTCTCCTTCTTCTATTGGCTAAACATTTCCATTTTTCCTCTCCAATCTTCCTCATGGACCTCTTCTAGTTCTTCTTTTTCATCCTTCTCAGTGATACAAATGTCTCTCTTTGGGTGAGATGAACTCCTATGGGAATCCATATTGCTTTACCTTTCCCCATGTGCTCTCTCCCATGAGATAGACCATTCACTTAATTAAATTTTCATTATTCTCCTTAATCACACTTAGTCCCATCTTAATATAAAATAGGTTTTAAGTTAATACAAAAATGTTTAGGATTAAATCATGAATGAAGGGTAATTTCATAGTATGTTTTCCCAACTAAGACACCTCTAATCCCTCTTTCAACATCTATTGTATACCTACGTCCCTGATCTCTTTAGCATTCTTCCTCACAACAGTCACTTATGGATTTTAATATTAATAATTACAAATACAAAATATTAATCCTTTCAAGCATTCATAGTCAATAGTTATATTTGGAACTAATCAAGTTAATGGTTTATGCTATGGTGTTACATTCCCCCTCCCCTTAAATTCTACATCATCCTCAGTGTTTCATTGTCAAAAATTTTATAAACAAAACTTGAAATTTATTTACATATGTACAATATTTAAAAGAGATGGGGATACTATAGTAGTAGTTAGGTCCATTTTTCTAGTTCCTAGTTCCTAGGTTGCTTCCTCAGTTATGTAATGGGTCTATTGTAATATTACATTCTTTATGTCCCTATTATTGATAGTCTTAACACTCCTATTCAATATGAAAACTAGTTGTACTTGGATTTCCCCTTCAGGTTCCACCTATATCACATACCAATCAAGTATATGATTAGAATCACAAACATACTTTTTCAATAATGAAACATGGAAAACAATGTGCAATTTAACCATAGGAGGTAGATCTATCTCATAAGGAACTAGTCCAATTCTTCTCTGGACTTTAAATGGTCCAAAAACATTTATAGCCAACCTTTTACAGTTATCGAGTCGGAATGAACTTTTTCTACCTTTAAACTTTCGAAACACTTTGTCCCCAACCTAGAATTCTATATGCAATCTATATTTATTTGTATAAATCTTATGTCTTCTTATGCTATCTTTCATTTCTGCTTGATCATGGTTACCCGTTGTCCCATATCTTGAAGCATCTATGGTCCAAGAATCATCCTATGCATAGTCTTGTCCCAATTCACTAGAACTTTACAATTTTTTCCTTAAAGTGATTCAAATGGACTCATCTTCAATGATGCTTGGTAAGCATTGTTCTAAGATAATTCTACTAAGTATAAGTAGTCTTCCCATTTAGTGGGATTTTCCATTACAGACATTTGAAACATGTATTCAATATTTTGATTATTTTACTCAATCTATCCATTTTTCTATAGATGATACATTGTATTGAGGTTGCTTTTGGTTCCAAGTTATCTTATAAAACCCTTCCAAAAGTTTGAACTAAACTTGGGATATCGCTCAAAAACAATCCCTTTAGGAATACCATGCAACCTAGCAATTTCCTTCATATAAATATCTAAAATCTTAGTTGTCATAAATGTTGGCTGAACTAGTACAAAGTGGGATGTATTTGTTGTTGGAGACATTTACCACCATACACACTCTTTTTGGTCAAATTGGCCTAGTTAAACCACTATCCTAAGTATTATTGACATTAATTGACATCAGTGGAGCATTAAATGTCATCATCCAGTCACACCCATGCCTACCTTCAGTCAAGAAGGCTAACTTAGTCTTCTCCTACATTCGGGGAGGCTAACTGGAGCACTCCAGGAGTGATCTAAGGGATATTAATGCACCTAATTTCTAATTGGTGGTTACAATCAGTTAAACAGGTCAGTGAAGGAACCTCCTTTCATTTAATTGATTACTTAATGATTAATTAATGAACTGGAGTCAACAGGGGTGCCTCCACCAACTTCTGATGTTCAGTTCAACTTCAGTTAACCTCATCGAGGTTCATTGAAGTCATTGAAGCACTATCACTTGATGGTTGGCTTGCTATGACATGTTTCTGATCTCTTTCAGTTGAGACTCAGTCATTTATTGCACTGTGGCTTCAGTTAGGGTTCACTTGAGTCAATTAGGTTTTTGATCAGTTGTTAACTGAGTGTGGACAATGGCTTATAGTCTGTTAATCTAGACTCACTCATTCAATTTGAATGACCTCCTTGAGGATTTGAATTGCTCATTCATTCATGCTTGTAGCATGACATTGTAATTGTAATCATTCATTCTTTATGTGAATACAGAGCGGCTACTATTCCTGTAGACCGATTACACCATTTCATTAGTTATTTGTTGATTAATATTTGATGATACTGATGTTTAGTCCCTAGATAAATGTGCAAGATTAATATGGTATCAAAGCTTAGAGTGGGACGAAGATCAAATCTCTCAAAAACAAGCTTTTTGACAGATTTCTGCATGAAATTTGAGCAATAGCTCAAAAATCTAGCACTGCACCAGAAGCCAAGGCTTACCAGTTAATACTCCAAGTAAAGAAATTGTTGATAAAGCTTGCTTGATTGACTATGCTGGATGTGATGAAAGCCTAAAATATGTAGACTGTCCGACCTTACATTGCCCTTTCTGTTTTGATTTTCAGGTTTCTATAGGTGAAGCATTCACTCCAGCAGATCCAGATGGCCTCCTCAGTAGATCTCTTGAATCCATACAGTTTCCACTCATGGAAAGGTGATATGGAGATTTAGTTGCGCTCCAAAGGACTCTTTAGAGTCACCATGGACACTGAAGATGAGCCCAGTTCAGCCATAGAAAAATCAAGATTCTTGAACAAGAAGGATGAAGCCTTTGGTTTCTTGTGCCTCTCTATTTCCTGAGATCTTATTTTCCATCTTGCAGGATTGAATACTCCAAAATAAATATGGGACAAATTGGAAACTCTATATGGAAAGCATGATGACTTGAGGGTTTACCAGATCGAAAATGAACTCATGTCTCTCCATCCCTCCAATTTCGAGACTCTGAATGATTTCTTCACAAAGTTCAAGCATACTATTTTACTCTTAAAGCAATGCAAAGTGGAGAAGGAGGATGATGAACTCATCCTCCCCATACTCTCCAAACTCGGGGCTGATTATTCAGTTTTTGTTTCTACATTCCGTGAGGGGAAGCTCACAACCCCTGGATGGAAGATGCCTCCACTCAATGCCTTCATTGAGTCCCTAATATGTGAACATGACAAGCTTGTCTAGATGGGGATCATCGGATCCTCCCATGATCAAGCCCTTCATGTCTTGGGGCCCAAATATCTAAAGGTTAAAGGAAAGCAGCAGAAAAACCCAAAAACTAAATTTGATGCTCCTAAACCTAAAGTTGAAAATCAGCAGCATGATGAGTCTTCCGGCTCAAGGAAGAACAAAGGAAAAGGGCACCATGGCAAGGAAAAAGTCAAGTGTTATTATTGCAGGAGGGGCTTCCACCCTGAACATGCCTACATGAAGAAGAAGCTTTATGAAGCTACCTCTCTCCTTAAGAGAAATCACATCAATCTTCTGGAAAGCTTTCGGAGGAGAGATCAGCAAGATCGGGAACCAAAGCATGAAAAAGGTCATGCCCTCATGGCAAGCACTTCAAAGTCCAAAGCACTATTGATTGATTCTAGAGCTTTGAACCACATGCTAGCTGAAGAAGACTCCTTTTTGTCCTTGGAGACTGGAAAATCCATCCCCATCCACATGGGAGATGACTCCACCATCATTTCAGAAGGACAAGGTACTGTTGATCTTGAAAATGGTTTTTTTTCAAATGTTTTGTATGTACCATATCTTGCATAAAATCTCCTTAGTGTCTATCTAATGACACATACAAGAGTTCATAAGAGAGTTTATTTCAGCCCAAATGATGTTGAGATAACAGAAATTGCATCTAGGAAACTCATTGCTAAAGGCCTTGCAAACCATCATGCAAAATCCTATGAGTTCTCTCACTTTGTTGCGGATGCAAATCCCACCGCTCTGCTAACTCATGGAAATGACATTAGTAGGATATGGCATGAGAGATTTGGCCATCTTAATTTCAAATATTTGCAGCAATTACAGAAACACTCCATGGTTGAAGGCCTCTCGGTCATCAAGACAACCACGTAAATTTGCAAGGGCTGTGTGATTGGAAAACACCCTGGGCACAAGTTCGATCGGGGGAAGGCAAAACGAGCTACATGCATATTGGGGCTGATACATTCTGATATCAGTGGTCTGATGCCTATCACATCCATGAATGGATCAATGTATATTCCTACTTTTATTGATGAATTTTCAAGGTACACATGGGTCTTCTTTCTCAAAAAGAAGTCTGAAGTATGTGAAATTTTTTATGAATTGAAGGCCTTGATCGAAAATTCCTCTGGGATTACGATCAAGATCTTGAAATATGATAACAGAGGGGAGTATGTTAGTAATGATTTTCTACACATATGCTCCCAAAGTGGCTCGGATTCCGCTTGATAAAAGAAGGGATTTGTAACCGCAGAGCATAGAATGTATATTTATTGGGTATCCTAATGAATATAAAGGTTTCAAGATGATGTATATCAGGACCAAACATATCATCATCAAGAGAAGTGTCAATTTCGATGAGCCTCTTCAGGAGGTGGAACTAGTGAAGGAGAAAACTGTTGAATTTCCTTCCTATTCTATTGAATATTTGGATGATGAAATTGGGGGTGATGACCCTGATTTGGATCCTCTGATTTATGATATCAGTGTGCATCAATAATAAGATTTTTAATCAGAACCTTAAGTGAAAAATCATCTTCCTACATGGGCCCGATAGACACTCTCCTCCGCAGGAGACAACACTGGAAATCCGGATGATCCAAGGAGAACCCGGTCTAATTTCCAAAGAGCAGGTATTGCACTCTCTTGTTCTAATAATTTTCTGTCAAAAAATTTCTATTTGATGATTATTTCAGATCCAAAATAATACTACCATCCTCGGAAGGATCCAATATGGCAAGTTTCCATGGATGAAGAGATGAATTCTCTTCAGAAAAACACTACTTGGGAGCTAGTTTTTCTTCCTTCGGGAAGGAAATTGGTTCAATGCAAGTGTGTGTTTCAAACCAAGGTTGCTGCTTATGGAAGAACCTGAAAATGTAAGTCAATTCTGGTGTAAAAATGATTCTCTTAGGTCCAAGGTGTGGACTACCATGATACCTTTGCACCGGCTGCAAAAATGGACTCCATCCGCCTTGTTTCGGCAATTTCAACATCCAAGCACTGAGAAGTGCATCACATGGATGTTAAGTCAGCCTTTTTGCATGGAGATATTCATGAGGAGATATACATGAAGCAGAATGAGGGCTACATCACTGATCCATATTTGGTTTGCAAGCTAAAGAAGTCACTATACGGGTTAAAACATGCCCCAAGAGAGTGGTATTCCAAGATGGATGCCTTCCTTCTCCCGCAAAACTTTTAGAGGTGTAGATCAGATCCAAATGTGTATTTATAGTAGTATTATGGTCATATAATTATTATTGTTTTATATTTTGATGACTTACTGATCACAGGTAGTAGAGTTGCCTCCATTTCAGCCATCAAAACTCCTCTCCACAATGCCTTTGAAATGAGTGATTTGGGGCTTCTAAAACAATTTTTGGGGCTTGAAATTGAGAAAAATTCTAATGGGATTATGGTCACTTAGTACAAATACATTTCATACCTATTATTAAAGTTTAACATGGATAAATGTAGGCTTGCACTATTCCCTTTCCTTTCAGGGATCAGCCTTGAAGAAGGAAAAAGAACACCTCCCATGGACTGCACTATCTATCGATAGTTGATTGATAGCTTGTTGTACTTGACACATTCATGGCCTGATATTTGTTATTCTATGAATGTTGTATCAATATATATGCAGCAGCCTCATGATATTCATTGGAAGGCAGCCAAGAGGATCCTCTAGTATATTCAGGGAATGAGGACCTACGATATTCACTATGCTCCAGACTCCGAGCTAGAGTTGGTTGGATACACAGATTCCGATTGGGATGGTGATTCTATTGATCAGATTTCTACTTCCAGATATGTATTTCTATTTGGTGGTGGCCCCATTTCTTGGTCAAGAAAAACGAAGGCTTCCATAGCACTATCTTCAGTAGAGGACGAGTATCAAGGAGTAGTGAATGCTTGCATCCAAGCAGTTTGGTTGCAAGGAATTCTTTCAGAGTTTGATCTTGGTAGTACTTTGTCCACTTTCCTCTTTTGTGACAATAAAATTGTTATTAAGATATCCATGGATCTAGTTACTAGGTAGAGGCCCAAGCATGTAGAGAGCCACATGCACTATATCAGGGAGCTAATGCATGACAGGGCTATCATTCTACAATACTGCCCGACTGATGAGCAGATTGCAGACATCTTCACCAAGATATTTTTAGAAAATAAGTTCACTTACCTTCGTTCACTATTGGGGGTGAGTTCATCACTGTGATTCAGACTACTTTCAGTGTTCAGCTTGAGGGGGGATTTTTCCCACTAGGTTTCCCCTCTTTTCCTCACTTAGTTTGTTTTGAGCATTGTTTCAGTTTCAGCATTGTACAGGGTGACCTATGGCCTTAGTTGCTGGGGCCCTAGCATTTTTATGCATTTGTGTTTTATAACTCCTCCTGGCTATAGCTTAAGGGGGGGTTTTGGAGACATTTACCACCATACACACTCTTTTTGGTCAAATTGGCCTAGTTAAACCACTATCCGAAGTATTATTGACATTAATTGACATCAATGGATCATTAAATGTCATCATCTAGTCACACCCATGCTTACCTTCAGTCAAGGAGGCTAACGTAGTCTTCTCCTACATTCAGGGAGGCTAACTGGAGCACTCTAGGGGTGATCTGAGTGATATTAATGCACCTAATTGCTAACTGGTGGTTACAATTAGTTAAATAGGTCATTGAAGGTGCCTCCTTTCATTTAATTAATTATTTAATGATTAATTAATGAACTGGAGTCAACAGGGGCACCTCCACAACCTTTTGAAGTTCAGTTCAACTTTAGTTAACCTCATCAGGGTTCATTGAAGTCATTGAAGCACTAGCACTTGATGGTTGGCTTGCTATGACATGTATCTGATCTCTTTCAGTTGAGACTTAGTCATTTATTGCACTCTGGCTTCAGTTAGGGTTCAATTGAGTCAATTAGGTTTTTGATCAGTGGTTAACTAAGTGTGGACAATGGCTTACAGTCTGTTAAGCTATACTAACTCATTCAATTCGAATGACCTCCTTGAGGATTCAAATTTCTCATTCATTCATGCTTGTAGCATGACATTGTAATTGTAATCATTCATTCTTTATGTGAATACAGAGTGGCTACTATTCCTGTAGATCGATTACACCATTTCATGAGTTATTTGTTGATTAATCTTTGATGAGACTGGTGTTTAGTCCCTAGATCAATGTGCAAGATTAATATGTTTCAACTTGTCAACCACCACAATAATAGAGTCATGTATATTGAGTGAACTTGGAAATTTTATAATGAAATCAATGGTCACTATATCCCACTTCTACTCTAGTACAAGAAATGAATGGAGTATACCAGTAGGATGTTTGTGTTTTGTTTTCACTCTTTCACATTCCAAGCATTGATTAATAAATTTGGACAATTATTTCTTCAGTCCTACGCAGTAGTACTATTTTTAATTGATGTTAAAGTCTCTTGATAACCAAGATGACCTACATAAGGTACATTATGCATTTCCTAAATTATGACTTTCTTCAACTTACTTCCAACTAGTACATAAATTCTACCATAATTGAATTGAAGAGTTCCATCTTTATCCAATGCATATTTAGAAAATTTTAATGGTTTATTGTTTTCTTGAAACACTTCTACAACTTGTATATAATGATGATATTCTTTCAACACATGCTGCAACCCAATTTTTAGATCATACTTCCAATTGTTGATGGCTAAAATATTCATTAATTGACTTGTTTTGATGAGTGCATCAATTACTCTGTTCTCTTTTCCTTTAATAAACTTGATTTCAAAATTGAATTCACTCAAGAATTCAATCAACTTGGCTTATCTAGAATTCAAATGAGGTTGTTTAAACAAGTATTCTAGACTCTAATGAACATTCTTTCATTCAAACTTGTTTCCCATGAGATGATTCCTCTATATTCAGAGTGCATGAACTATGGAAACTAAATCCAAATCATGAGTAGCATAGTTCTTCTCATGCTCCTTAGTCTTTCATGATTCATAAAAAATTACATGTCCATATTGCATCATAACTTTACCGAGTCCTTACAAATATGCATCAATACAAACCACATACTCTTTATCTAAAACCACAATCTTTAATATTGGATCACATGTGAATAACTCCTTCAAAATTATGAATCTATATTCACACTTGTGATTCTAGATGAACTTCACACCCTTCTTCTATAAGGATGTAATCAGATTTGCAATATGAGAGAAAGATTCTATAAACTTTCTATGATATCTGGACAAACCCATAAATGATGTAAACTCTAACACATTTCTTAGAGTAGGCCATTCCTGATGGATATCTTTTATTTTAGCAGTGTCCATTGCTACACCCTACTCAAAGATGATGTGACTCAAGTACAATAGTCTCTTATGATAAAATGAACATTTTCTAATCTTTGCATATAAACGATTCTCTCTCAGGATCTGTAGAGTAATCTTGATATTTTCTTCATTCTCTTATTCAAATTTGGAATATACCAAAATTCCATCTAAAAACACTATAATGAATTTATTGAAGTACTTATTGAACACTCCATTCATCAAACACATGAATGTAGCTGGGGAATTTTCCATCTTGAAGGGTATGACTATATACTCATAATTCCCATATCTAGTTCTAAAATTTATTTTGTTTATGTCATCATCCTTAATGTTCACCTAGTGATATTTATACCTAAAACCGATGTTGGAAAATATTATTGCCCCTCGTAACTTATCAAAGAGATCATCAATCCTCACTAGTGGATACTTGTTCTTAATTGTGGCCTTGTTCAGTTATCTATAATCTACACACAACCTAAGCTTTCCATATTTATTCCTTACAAATAGTGTTGGATCTCCCAAGGTGAAAGTCTAAGCTGGATATATCACTTCTTTAACAACTCTTCTAGTTTCATTTTCAATTCTTTAACTATGGAGTGCTCATTCTGGAAGGATATTTTGATGTTGGCACAACTCTAAGAACCAAATCAATTGTAAAATCAATATCTTTCTTTGGTGTTAAAATGGGTATTAAATTGAGCACATATATTTGTAAACCAACAAACAACTCACAAGATATATCATACAATTTTACTCAGAAATTGAAGAATGAAACAATGCAAAAATGGCTTGCAACTATGAATGATTTCATTAATCAAAAGTAATTAGATAATTAATTACAATGTAGTACACTGGATAAATAGCCTCATGTAATTCGAATCCATGTGACGAAATTTGAATTGGTTTGACTCTATCATGACTGCAAGGCAACTCAACTTGTCTAAATCACTATTAGAGTTCAAAAACCCAACTTAAGTGTCTAATTCAGTGTTAATTATTAGTTAACTAGTCTTCCTGACTGAGGTAGGTGAGTAAATGCACCTCACCCACATCCAGCCATGTGTAGCTAGCCCTAACTGAGTAGAACTGAATGTAACCGACTAGAAATGAATGTAAATAACTCCTAACTGAGCTTGACTAGTCACTAATGGAACTCTACTAATGGAGGTTGGTTTTGACACTGCCAATGGCTCCTAATTTGTAGGAATTGATCTATGAGGCTCCTAAATTGATGCATGCAAGTGAATTCAATGGAAGTTAGCCTCAATTATTGTTACCCACACTTTAGTAATTGGTACATTTGCCCCAATTATGCTAAGTGGACCCAATGGTGCTAGTGACTAAATATAGACTGAAAGGACTCCAGATTTAGACATGATTGACCAAATTAGACAAGGGAGGATTATAATCCTAACACCCCCATGAATGCTAACTTGGAAAATTTATGGGCCCTGGTAACTAAGACCATAGGTCACCCATTACAACAAGTAAAGTAACTTCTCAATACAAGGAGTTGGGGAAAAAACCACATGGGAAAAAATCCCCCCCTCTAACTAAGCAGATAGCATCAGGATTTAAGTTTTTAAAAATTGAAAATATGCTGCTACAACCTTCATATCTGTGATGTAGTGAAGCACCATGCATGATTTTCTATGCACAGGTATCCTAGGGCTTGGCATGCAGACTTCTCCATCTTCTCCCAAAATGATTATGGAAGGAAGGAGGAATGCAAAATTTACCTCTTTCTTGATGAAGAGGTGTATGATCCACTCTATTCTTCTGAAGGCAATGTAACTGACCAAAGATTTCCATGCATCATCTCATAGTGAGGATTTTTCATATCTCTGAAGGAGGTGAGATTGCATGACATAGAGCAAGGTTTCTTGTCTTCTCTGTGTTAGATGGATTTCCAGTCATCTTCCTAGATTCCCGCTTGGGAGCAGGAAAAGGATCTAGATCTGAATCACCCTGAATATCAATCTCATAAACTAATACAGCAAGTTCTGTAATACTAGTGGAAACTACAAAAGAAGTATATGAAATTTTTTTACCTCCCCTTTCAAGTGGTAGCTAAGAGTGTACTGGTTCAAAAAATGATAGGAAGTGTGAGAACTCATATTCCTTGGAGGCATGATTTGCAGTACCCTTCGCTATGATGTTCCTAGTAGAGATATATGTGATCTCCACTAAGTTAGAACCAAATATCACTCGGTTTGGAGGGCCAGTGTGAGTCATCTGGTATACAGATAACTGATTTGCAGCTAAGGAGGGCACACAAAGCACATCTTTGAACTTTCCATGTTCAATATTGATATAAACCTTCCCCTTGGACGAATTCGAGTCTTATTACCCATCTGAATACTAAGGCTATCAGAAGACTATAAAGAAGACAATGATTCTCTAGATGTAACCATATGATTGGAATCTTGAGAATCAATGAGGAAGGCATGTGCTGTTGAAAATCTATCCTTCATTGCATGGAATGTCTCTTCATGTTCTTAAGTTTCTTCTCTATGGTCATCCTTCCTTGCACTAGCAGATACACTAATGTTATGTTTCTTCAGAATAAGAGCCTTTTCATCAATTGTTATTCTCATAAAGAAGATTTCTGGATGAAATCCCCTTCCACCATGAGAATAAATGATATTTCCTTTTCCATTCTTCTTTCTTCTCTTTGAACCTAAAGGCTCAATTGACTGCTCTTTTTCCATAGGAGACTCATCCTTTTGCTTCCCTTTTCCATTTGCAACTGTAGGTCCTCCAGCAACTAGTGCTTGATCTATGGAACATTGAATGATCCCCATTTGGATCAACTTGTCAAGCTCATGGGTGAGAGATTCAATGAAGGAATTAAAAGTGGGAATCCTCCAATTTGGAGTAGTGAGCTTCCCTAAATGAAAGGTTGATACAAATAATGAGTATTTTGCACCAATTTTTGAGAGGATGGAAAGGATGAGTTGATCATCCTCCTTCTCAAGCTTACACAACTTTAACTGGAACACCAAATGCTTGAATTTGGTGAAGAAATCATTCAGTGTTTCGAATTTGTTTGGATGAAGAGAAATCAACTCATTCTCTAGATGATAGATCCTTAGGTCATCCTGCTTATCAAACAAGGAAGAAATATTATCCCAAACCTCCTTGGGAGTTTTCAATCCATTAATGTGGAATAGAATATCTCTAGATATTGAGAGGAACAAGCATCCATATGCTTCATCAAGCCTATTCCAATATTTTTCTTTGTCAACATAATGAACCGGCTCTGCCTCTATCTCCTTTGTGAGTATAAAGATTCTTTTGAAGTGAAGCTACATCTCCATGTCCTCCTTCCACTGGTGGTAGTTGAAAGTAGTGAGAAGCTCCATTGGAGGGGCCATTGTGTTGCTTGAGGAAAATGCAGTGAAGGGGACTGAGTTGTTGTAGAAAATGTGGTGAAGGAGACTGTAAACCTTTAAATCACCCAATCAAATAGACAAAGTAAGTTCAACAACCTACACTTTCTGAATTTTATTTACACCCAACATAGTTAATCAAGCAATATTGATCAACAATTCCTTTACTTGGGATATTAAGTGGTAAATTCTCCGCTTATGGTGTAGTGCTGGAAGGAGCAATTTTGCTCAAATATTTTTTTGATCCAAGTATTAATTTTTAGTAGGATAAGTACCTCATTTGGCCGAGGCTATTATAACATATTAAATTGAGCACATAGATCTTTGGACCAACACACAACTCATAATATAGATCATACAATTTTACTCAAAAATTGAATGAAACTGTGCAAAAATGGCTTGCAACTGTGAAAGCTTTCATTAATCAAAATTAATTATATAATTAATTATAATGTATTAAAATGGATAAATATCCTCATGCAATTCAAATCAATGTGAGGAAATTTGAATTGGCTTGACTCTATTTGACTGCAAGGAAACTGAACTTGTCTAAATAACTGTCGAAGTTCAAAAACCCAACTCAAGTGTCTAATTCAGTCTTAATTATCAGTTAAATAGTATAACTGACTGAGGTAGGTGAGTAAATGTGCCTCACCTACATGCAACCATGCATAGCTAGCGCTAAATAAGTAGAACTCAATGTAACAGATTAGAACTAAATGTAATTGACTCCTAACTAAGCTTGACTAGTCACCGACTGAACTCAACTAATGGAGGTTAGTGTCGACACTTCCAGTGGGTCTTAATTTGTAGGGATTGATCTAGGAGGATCTTAAATTGATGCATGCAAGTGAAGTCAACAGAATTTATCCTCAATTAGTGTTCCCTCTACTTTAGTAACTGGTACATGTGCCCCAATTAGGCCAAGTGGACCGAATGGTTCTATTGACTAAATATAGACTTAAAGGACTCCGGATTTAGACATAATTGACCAAATTGGAAAAGGGAGGATTATAATCCTAACACCGGGAACATCTTGGAATGAAGTCTTGTAATACGATAATTTCTTCAACACACGACTCCATATCGGCTAATAACTCCTCACAATGGATTGCATATAATTGGAATCCCTTTCTGAGATACTTATTCATTTGAATGGATGAGATCTGTCTTACTAAAATTGGCCTTTATCCTAAACAATGTTACCATCCTCAATCAAGCACATGATACTTTTATTATGGCAGTCAAGAATTGCATGATGCGATTCTAACCAGCCCATTCCAATAATAATATTGTACAATCCTAGAGGAATAACATCCAAGTCAGAATTGGCATGTAACCCATTCATTATACAACAACAATATTTAACCACTGAAAAAACCTTCCTTCACATTCTTATAGCTAGTTGCACCATTATTTTCTTAAGAAATTTACAACTCACTAACTTGCATCTTTCCAATAGATTATTATTTACATAACTATAAGAATATACAAAATCAATCAGAATAGAAATTGACAAATCATTTAATTGACCTTCTATTTCCATCATTAATGACTGGTGGTTTTCCTGGTGATTGTCCTAGGATGCATATATACGAGGAATGATTATAGAAACATATCCTACTGTATATGATTCTTAGCCTTTGGAAAATTTTTTATAGTATATGCTAATACCAAATTGTAACACACACTAGAGGAAATTTCAATTTAAAATAGGCCTTCCAAAAATAATACAAATTCCATGTCATCATGAATTATCCAATCAAAATGCTTTAAAATTCAAAAAGGGAGCACCTCTTAAAAAAAATGTAATATAAATTTGGGGATAGGTATCATAAAAAAAACTACTTTTTTTGTTCGTATTTTCGACATATCTCCCTGTGTTTTTACTCAAATTTCGATCGGCAGAGCTCATTAAATGCGAAACTAAATTTTGCATCTAACGAGTACCCACTATGCATACTTTTGATGGGCCCTGCGACCCCAAAACCAAGAAATACTAGAAAAAACGTGATGATGACATCATCATCATGTTTTTTCTGGTATTTCTTTTTTTGGCATAGAAAGACCTATCAAAAGTATGTCGAGTGGGTACTCATTGGATGCGGAATTTAATTCTGCATCCAACGAGCTCTCCCGATTGAAATTTGAGTAAAAACTAAAGGAGATATGTCGACAATACGACCAAAAAAGTAGTTTTTTTTTTCTTCCTCCAAAATTAATAAATATTATTTTATTATTTTAACTATTATTTTATTAATTTTCCTTACAAGGCCCATTTTAAGTTGAAATTTACTCTAATGCACGTTACATAGCTACACATATTACAAATATGTATCTAAGGAACACATAAAGAACTATAAAGGATCTATAATTACAAAAAAAAATTGTCAAAATTAATTTAACAAAAGGTAGTGAGCCCCATTCAAATCATTACCACGGAAGCATAGATAATTAAATATTAAATGTCTAATTTGTTTATTAAATTTGGATAAGCAGTTAATAAACTAACTTTAGTGTCAACTCCAATGGTTTGATTTCGAATTTTTTACTTAACCAGACCCTCCCGACATTTCTAAAAATGGGATTCAAAAATCAGAACACCGGTGGAACAAAATTAAAACACCTTACCAACTCCTATGTTCTAAAGTTGTAGGTCGAAAATGAACAATGTTCCATGGTTCTTAATCAAACAACATCGAAGTTCCCTTCTTGACGTCGATATTTTAACATCCCTAGCGTAAGCAGGTTGTCTCTTAGAAGCCAACACGTGATTTTGGATGTAAGAAAACTACCATTCTAATTCCAATATTCTGACTTTGGAACTCGGTCCTGCTGACATAGAATCTTGAACATCAACATTAGCTAAAACAAATTCCCAGTTAACATGCCAATCTTGACATCGACACCTCAACATAAAAACCTTAGCATTGACATGTAAATACAATATATTTAATACGTTGATTCCAACGTTGGCACTTTGGCACCAACACTTCAGTTAATCAACAGTTAGCTGGTGAAATAACAACAATATCCACAAAAAATTCCCTTTCAACATTAGATATTGGCCTAGGTACTTCAACATCTAAAACTTGGTAATGAATACATTGATTTCAAAGGTTTATCACTTAGATGTTTTAGAAAAATGACTAAGGAATGATAAAGGTATAAAACGGAAGAATTTTCTGCTTTGTATTGACACTAAACCTTATTCATTTGGGAACATATGCAAGCTACATATATCACTCCATTTCTTTCTACAACTGGAAACTATAATATTTAACAATAATTTCCTTTCTATAAGGAATGAATTCAACTACTTTTAAGTCATTAACACAAGAGTTTTCAGAACCAATAAGACAGACACGGTTCAACTACATAATTCAAATTTACAATTTATGCTTTCACAAACAATGATCGTTTCTGAATTACATTCAATTATATAAAAAATAGAACATGATAAACATGTGAAATTCAAGCCATATTCCTCAATGGATATTCAAGAACTCAAAAAGACTTGAGGAATTGTGCCCATTTAACAACTCTATTAGAACTATGAAACCAATAACATATTTCAACCACTAAACTTATTAACATTTCCTAAAGCAACTCAACAACTCCCAAACAGAGTTGTTACTTGACAATTAGCTCAATAACATTTGTAATAGAATGGAAATCAGCACAAAATTATGTTTTTTTTCAATAATTAACTATCAATTCAGAAAACATAAGGTTACATAATTTTCCATTTCATCATTAACAAATTAAATATCTACAACCATAATTATGTAATCACTTAGGACATGAACAAAATTATTTCAATTTCTTTAATCATAATTCGTACATGGAGAAATAAACATAAACCAATAATATTAATTCCAAACACAATTTAGCATTGAAAAATATCATTATATTTAGAAGCAATTGTACTTATCTATTAAGAATTGAATTAGGAAACTAACTATGTGTGAGGCATGATCAACCCACAAAAGAAATTCTGCTCATTTATATCTTAGTATAACACAACCCCCAAGATGATACCCTAACATTCATAGTTCAAGTCTCTCACCATCCGTATAATTTCTCTCAATGGTTTAAGACTAGGTAGTCAGGAACATTGGTCTTCAACCAATTCCATGCCAAACAAAGCATTCCACCTTCCTAAATTCCTTATGTCAACACAATAGTGAGATATATCACTGTCCTTAGTGCTCAGAATTCCACTAAATCAGTTTCCTACACCATTTTCCATTTCATTAGAGCATCCAAAGGAAAACACGGATATAGTTACAGTAGAAATTTATTCTCAATCAGGTTCATGGGTTTAGAATTGGTCCTCTCCTTCTTCTACTGACTAGAAATTCTCGTTTTTCCTCCCTATTTTTCCTCACATACCTCTTCCAGTTCTTCTTTTCCCTCCTTCCCATTGATACAAACTTCTCTCTTCAAGTGAGACAAACTCCCATGGACATTCTTCTTAATTTCCCTTTCCCCACATAATCTCTCCTATGAGCCATGTCTTTCACTTAATTAACTTTTAATTATTCTACTTGATCACACTTCTTAACGTAAAAATAGGTTTTAAGTTAATCCAAAAAGGTTTACTCTTTAATCACAAATTAAGGGTAAGGTTACAATAGGTATTTCCAAATAAAACACCTCTAATTCCCCTTTCAATCTCTGGTAAATAACTGCCATCCCCAATCTCTTCAGCATTCTTCCTCATCACAGTTAATTATGTATTTTAATATTAATAATTACAAATGCAAATATTGATAAGGTTGAGTAGCCCTCCCACAGGTGTATAAAAGCTTTGAGGTTGTAGCAAGGACCCAAAATTGTGTTTGCAAATTGTTAGTATACCAAACTCCAAGTGGAAAAGAAAACCCTAAACAATAAATAAAACAAAAGTAACAAGAACTATATGGGACAAGTGTTAAGAAAAACAAAAACAAAATAGAACAAGAGTATTCCAAACCAAAATTTAATTGCTCGATAGTCCATCTAAATACAATGGTGTCGCCTTGGAAGTGATGGCTTCAAAGGAAGCCAACAATATCCCTTAGGAAGGCCCTTTTTATCCATGGAATTGCAAGATAAATAGCATAGAAAAATGGATAACAAGTTGCTTCTTAGAGGAAGAAATGAAGGGATATTTTGCATGCCAATTTGAGATAGGAATAGGATTAAAAGATGATCTCTCCATGCAATTCCAACACTATAAATTTGATCTTATTTTCTCCTATAGAATGCATTCCCGTGGATTTCTTTTATAGGTCCCAAGAAAAAGTATAGATCCAAATGTGAACACTATTTCCTTTGAACTATTCCTCCAAGTACATGAGGGGATTTGGGCTATTGAATGCTCCCAAGAACATGAGGAGTCTCATTCAAATTTTGTAGATAAGAGATTTTTTTTGAATGCACCATGGAATGAATTGGTTCCATCATTTTGATAGTCATGTGGGTTTTGAAGGAAGATCTATTTGGGTAAATGAACATGAACATTATTCTAATCAACACAGGTGTTGAAGTATTTTAGTTGCATTTTTTTGTATTGACTAGCTTTGCCATTTTAGGGTTCAATTTTTATTTTGGATCTAACGAGGATTTCTTCGATGAGATTCATGTTATATGTTGATGACACATTTTTGCAATATTATCCAAATGTCACATGTATGTGAAATTTAAGCATTAAAACATGCCCCCTAACGTATAATGTTTGAAGGTCACCGTACTGATAAATGCATCATAATTTACTTCTCTTCATGTTCTAATAAGTTATCAATAACCTGTAGGGGAAATGAACTACCAAAAGGGGAAGGTTGTTGGTTGTGATAGTTGAAGTTGTAAATAATATATGGTGTTTTATATAAATGAGACAGGAATACTTATGCTCATGAATATTTGTAAGAATATATTACAATAAGAGGGGGCATAGGGGTAAACTCTTGATACTTTTTCTACAAGGATGAAGGTGGATTTGATCCTTGTATGTGTAAATGAATACTATAAATGATGTTACAAGTGCCAAAGAAGTGGACTGTTGATGACGAAAAACATCACATGGGGGTCGGGGACCTGAATAATGGTGAAGTTTTTGGAATAACTTTACTATGTCATATGTGTTTCTAGTATGAATCATAGATGTGAACACTTCCAAAAATCAAAACATATGACTCCCCTGATGTGATAGAATTGTTTGTGCATCATACAGGGGATACTACTTAGTTAGGAATCACTAATGAATATCCCTATTTAGTTCGATGAAATCCCTTATATGGATGAGAAGAGGCCCCATGGTACAACTCTCATAATTTTGTGAGATGACATAAATGGGAACTAAAGAATCTGATAAGATGAGGGCCTTATCTCAAGAACCAAAACCATTGTGTAATTGATTGGCACATTGAATGACTTGAGACAAGACTATTTGATAAGTATGGGGATCCTAACCTCCCTTTATTGATGTAAACATAGTGATTGAATGATGAAAACATTCTTCACATGATGATACAAGCTGTAATGGAGGGAAACATATTGCAAATGAAATGCTTTATTGGAGACACACCACCTATGTAAATGAAAAAAATGATAATGTTGAGTTAGGTGGAATCAAATATATCAATCAAGAGAAACAAAGAGTTTTTGCCAAAAATAATAATGTGACGAGGTTCCCACAATTTTTTGTAGATCGAGGACTGATTTGCACATAAAGAATTATGGATGTGGTTTCCATGATTTTGATAGTGTTGGGGATCCAATGTTTCTAGGAAGGATTCCCACATTTTTGAGTGAGTCGAGGAATCATTTTGATGATGATGTGAAGGTTTTGTGAAAACAAGAATATGAGTGTCATGTGAATAAATGTCACGCATAGTGGTATTGGTGTCTTCAGAGGGTGGGGCCACATTGTTGTCTTGACATGAAGATAAATGCAGATGGTATATTTCATATGGAGGGAATGATAGGTTATATATGAATCATAATCATAACATGTTATGTGGAATCCAATGAATGAGCTAAGCATAATTCAAGGAGATGTTATGTGGTTCCAACTTGACAAACTAGGTGGTTTATTAGACTCGGATTTGGGAGGCCTCAACATCATGGGTTCTAAATTACTAATAGATAATAATGGTGCACACACCAATGAGGGAACTTTCTCTTCTCAATGAATACATTGATGGCATGACATGATCGAGAATTAAGACCCTATGATTATCAACAATAGTATTAGGTAAATGTAATGTAAACAGAGGAGATACATTCCCTATATTTCAATTCGAGGTGATATACATGTGGTTGAATACCATGCACCATTGTTGTATAATTGTTTCTTAGTAATAATCATGCACACATGAAAAACATACCCAAACATAATACTGATTATGACAATAGTATTGACAATTCAAAAAAAATTACTAGAAACATAACGCAAGGGAGAAATATAAACATGAAATGCTACATTATAATTAATGAAAGAGAAAATGTAGAAAGTGAGTGGTGTCATCATCTACTTCAATTAAAGACTATTGGTGTTGGAATTGGTGCAACTTATCTAGATAGTAGAATGTTTGTGCATCCATGTGAAATTAAAAGTATCGACTTATCAGGAAAATATTTATTAAATGAAACCTTTTGGTGCGGTTACATGAATTATATCTCCCAAGGATACTTAACACATGACAATGTTCTCCTAATGTCTAAGGATTGTTTGATGGATTGGGATTAGATTCCATAATGGAGGATTATTTTGGCAGTGGACTATGGTTTTCCTTCGATGATGACAACAATGGGTTTCCTCTAGCAGTTAAAATGGATGATGATGAAATATTGAAAATAACAATGTGGTCAGTGGTATTCAAGAGGGAAACTATTTCCTCCATGATAAATATTGGTGGGTATTCCATAAGGGGAGGAGGGTGGTCCTTGAGCCACATTTATTTAAGGCATATAACTGATTTTTTGTGAAGGATGGAACACTAAAACAAGTAATGGGTTAATTTCCAATATGATCTACATATCCAAAGTACATCAAGCATGGTTAAGTTTATGGGTTTGGATTACCATTCTAGTGGTACTATAGGGTATGATTGTGCCTGATCTAAAAATTATGGGATCTTTTTAACCATCTAAATTGCATATGAAAATTTTATGTTAAAAATCATAAAAAGGCTTATCAAAGACAAATTTACATGCTTAAATAAATCACATAAGAAAATAAATAGTAAGCAAACAATGAAATTGATAGAAAAAAGATGATAATGGACTTCACCTTCCTAGGATACGTCTATGGGCCACTTACAATGGGAAGTTTGATGTTACTAATTATTCAAAAGATTACATACATGAGTTCTAGAAAAACATATGTTTTTTGTCAATAAAAAACATAAATAGATAGAACAACTTCGACCCTCTTTAAATTTTGAGAAAAATGAGTACAAACTCGACCAAGTTTTCTTGAGGTCTCCTCTAGCATGCAAATAAAAAAAACCTCTTCCTTCCATTATACAAAATGTATGGATTCCCGCATCTAGAAGCACATCCATTAATGGTTGGTACCTTCCTCGGGATCTATGCAAACTATGGGTGTTGAACATTATTTTTCATGGCTCCAAAATGATAGATTTAAAAGGTTTATGGGTGCAAAAACGAGGGCTATGCGCCCTTTTTTGCTTTTATTTCCACCTTCATTTTTTAATAAAAATATGCCATATCATAGCCAACCTATGGGATATGTCCCATTGGTAAGGATTTGTCATTGGGGGAAGAAGTCTCGGGGTAAAACATGTGAGCCTCTCTCCATTAAACATGATTGGGCATATTGTTTAATGGTTTGTTTTTATGTGACATTGTGTCTCCTTGTTGTGTTGGCATTGATTTGTTTTGTTAGCTCCATGGCAGTTCTCTTTTATTGGCTCCTCTAGGATCAAACCTTCCAACTCATAAGCTTTTGGGAAATCAAAAGCATGAAATAATTTAGAAAACAAGTGAGGGTATAGCTCCCTCACTCTTATTATATCTAGCTATTATTCTTTTTTTGGATGATTTCCTTTGAACCCCACACAAAGAAATTCCATGTAACCCCTTCCTGAATATCCGACCTTCTTATCAATTATAACATCTTCTTGAACTTAATTGAGATATTAAGGAGCAATTTCATCAACATAAGGTACTTGATCCTGTACATCTTAGTCCATAATCATAGGAGGCTCATACATATTCAAGTTTTCCACATTTTTTGGAAAGGGGTTCAAGTGCGCAAGGTGCAACATGAAGGAAGATGTTGATAGGATGCAAGTATATCCATGCAAGAGGAAGATGTAGACAAGTGGTCGGCTTTGTCACATAAATTGGGAGTTTGGTCCAAGTTAGTTAGAGAGTCGGTTCACATGGACCTTTTTGTAAAAGGTGCAATCCTATAAATAGAGTTAAGAATGTAAACTTAGGAGATCAGATATTATCTTAGAGGAATGCCTAAAATTGGTCTTGGATCTCATATGTCTATTTTGCGAACTGTTTTGTAGTCTAGGTTTTGGTATGAGGTTGTCGATCATGTGATGTGTTTTGGATATGTGTTGTGACTTGTGGAAGTTAACATGATAAGAATATTGTTGGAAACTTTGTGTTTTCTTTTTTTACAATACAATCTATGATATTGTCAAATATCATTAATTGACCCAATTTGAGTAATGGGATTTATATGGTTAATATGCTTCGTCTTTGATGAAATGTTTTTGTTATCTGAATGATGTGAAGTCTTCGTATGGTGAATGTATTCCTACATGTCGACCTCTTTTCTAAATAATGAATTATTATGAAACTAGATCTAGTATGTATGAGGGTAATTAGTTTGGATGGATAATGAAGTTAAACCCCCTTCTGGATATCTAAGGTGTATTGCAATAAAGAGAAATTATAGGTGTACAATTCATCTTCCCATCTGCAGAAACGTGGTTCTTGCATCCCTTCCTCAAACATATCGGGTGGTACAACATCTTCTTCATAGGTATTGTCGGATAGGGTAAAACCTATCCAGGCCAGTGTTTAGGGAGATTGCGCCAAAGGGTGTTGACAGTGTGTGAACCCATATAGAATAAAGTATACCAACAAATGGTTCTATTACCAGGACCATAGTGCAAGGAACAAGAGGAAATGTTGTGGCACCCAACAAAATGAGAGATCTAGGACTAGTTCGATCAAAAGGACCAAGAATTCAAAGCAAAAGAAAATTTGAGCTCCAGGATGATGACAGAGGAATGGTTGAGAAGACATATCTACTACAGGGATGATTTTAAGGAACCATACTTATTTAAAAGTGTATTAATGTTGGTGAATCTTACCAATTATTAAAATGCCAACTATAAAATGTTTGGAGATATTTTTCAAAAAATATATTAATTTCCAAGGATTTTTTATTGTTTATATAATAATTTGGTATTTTTTAGGGTGAAAAAAGTTTACCCCTTCAAAATTGGGTGAAACAGGGCATCAGAAAATGCAAAATGGCGAATCTCTTTTTGGAGAAAAACCCCTAAAAATAGCCCATGGGCTAAATTTTTCCCCTAAAATTATCCCTGATCTACTATGATATCCACGAATATTTATTTCATCGAGTTCTCGATTATCTTGTACAAGTGGTTGGAGTAACTTATTGTTGGCAGGCTATTTTGGGGTAAGTTAGTTGCGCAGCACCACAGATGCTACACAAAGTCAAAAGATGTTGCATAAGGTATAGGATGGAGCGCAAAGCGGAGTAACCATATTTTATGTAGTTTGGTCATATTTTGTAGATTTGGACCGCATTATGTGGATTTTGGTCATTATTTTGTAGATTTTCTTAGAATTAGTTAGGAATTTGACTTAAAGTGGACCACCAATGTAAAGGCATAAGCCTATAAATAGATGTAGAATTTCAAGTGTTAGGTCTTCTTGGATATTCTTGTATCTTCTTGGATCTTCTTGGATCTTCTTGGCTTATTAGATATGGACTATTGGGTTGTTCTTAGTCTTTTTGGAACTATGTATGTGAGCTGAAGAACTGTTTTGGAGAAATTGTGTTTTACCATGAAGATGAATACGACATGATGGAGATTGAGCAAAAACTTTGTGTTTTTTTCTCTCTTTCTATCTTCTTGTTTTCTTCGATCCAAACGTGAATGCGATGTGTAATTGTGAATAATGTGATGTTTCTCTACTATGAATGATGATATAATGTTAGATTTGTTTGCGCATAGATGGTTTTGTTGCAATTCAATCATGATAATGCGATCTACTGAATGATGACATGATTATGTTAATGCACAATCTGAATGCTTAGATTTGTTGAATAATGTTGCACTAAGTTGATAAGTAGATGCACAATCCTCCTTCATACTACAAAAACTTGGTTTCAACATCTCTCCCTCGAACATATCAGGTGAGACTTCATTTTCTCTAAAGGTGTTGCTGAACGAGGTAAGACCTGTCTAGGCTAGTGCTCAAGGAGATCAAGGTGGTTTGGGTGTCGACAGAGAGTGGAGCCCTCTTGACGGATTTTCTGTCAACAAATGGTTTTGATGTCGAAACCTTAGTACAAAGGGGAAGGGGGACATGTTGTGTTATCCAACGTGACAAGAAATTCAAGACTGGTTTTATGAGAAGGCACAAGAACTTGCTGAGGAAAAAAATCAAAACCCTGGAGTGATGACACAGAAGTGGTTGGAGAACAATCTGTATTCCGATCTACATGAATATTTCTTTTCTGAATTCCTGATCATATTGTATGAGTGGTTGGCACGACTTACCTATCAAAAGACAAATTTTAAAGGAGTTGAACCAATTGGTTGGACCCCTGAACTGATCCAGCATTTACAAGAGGTAGACAACAAGGCATCGAGGGTTGTTGAAGCTCGAATGGATGGAATCTTGGAGGGATACATCACTGAGTTTGTAGTAAACATAGTCAAATATTATAGCAGCATAGAAAGGGAGTTCTTAAGTGGGTCAAGAGGTAGGTTTCTTTTGTCTTTGCAATTGTCCATTAAGATGCTGATATTTGAAAAGGGCATATTGAAGATGAACTCCACCGAGTAGAACCTTTGTGTGTAGAGGTTGTGGGTATCGAGCAGAGGAGGGTTGGATGGAATGATCTAGGGTAGATGGATGGAAATTATGATGGAAATGTGAGGGAATATAAGGAAGGAAGTGCTATTACAAGAGGAGGAGCAAGGTTTCAGCAAGAGAAGAGGCAGAGGATAGGGGAGAGTCCTGCTATAACCAAAATATGAGGCCATGAGAGAAGACCGCATGAGACAAACTGACCCTACAATTATGAAGTATATGACCAAGATACCCCTGAGCCCAAGGTAGGACCAAACCAGAGCAACAATGTACCCACACCTTTGTGCACTGCACTGCACTCAGGAAGAAATACTAGCTCAACACCAATGATCTGGGAGGATCTAAAAAGGCCAATTTTCAAAATCATCATATTGAAAAAAAATAGTATCATGTTGAATATCTCGTCAATCCAATTCCAACGGTGCAAATGGCGTGTCAAACAGACTCTGGATGCAAAAGATATTGCGTTTTGAAGTTTGGCCCCAACAGGGAAAATTTTGGCTGAAGTGCAACGTGGCACTCCCTCAAGATGCCACGTGGTAGTCAAAAAGTGCATTCTAATGACATGACATGATAATGTGGCATGATGATGTGGAATACTGACATGGCATGATGATGTGGCATGATGTTGTGGCATGCTAACATGGCATGATGTGTGGTATGATGACATGGCATGCTGATGTGGCATGATGACATGGCATGATGAAGTGGCATGATGACTAGAATGCATGCATTTTTGCTTGAAATGAGTTTTAGGACATTCATGCATTTACTCATGAGAAATTGTAAAATGATTAATATTTGAAGTGAGTGGAAAAATTACTCACATATTACTCATTTATTTTATTCCTTGAGTTGTTATGAAGTTAATGCATGGTTGTAACCAAAAACAAACATGCCATATTTGTAAAGAAGTTGTAACAAGTTGGTTTATGGTTGAAAAACCAACATGCTATTTAAAAAAGGGATTTTGTTATGTAATGGATTATTGTTGGATTTTGTAAATGTCATTATGGGGAAGTAACTAAATGTGAAAACCCATGGGAATGTGGGCATGAACCATATTTTTGGTTTATGTTCTTAAAATCCAAACCAATTTGTAACTAATACCAATTTGAAGAATCACATGTATCATGCCAACAAGAGTAGCTTCTCTTATTTAAGCACTTGTCATGTGCATTTGAAGAGAGCTCAAGTTTGGATAGATGTAGCCCATAGAGGAAGCAAGCATCTGAGAGGCCCCATTGGGGGTATCCATTGGAGAAGATCATGGAGAAGCTCCAACCTAGTAGTTCCATCTCAGAGAGAAAGCATGGCTCCATCATGTCCAAAGGTGATCCAACATAGGAGACAAAGAAGCAGAGTCAGTTCGAGGAGGCAACATTTCAATTTGCATTTGAAGGCAAGTAGTGACCATCTACACTCTCATCCCAAAGGACAAAGGTGAAGGGATTGGCTGGTAAGAGTGTGAATTTGTTTTTATTGATGCACTTGTCATGCAAACATATTGTCATCTATTGATACTATCTTACAGAAGATCATGTGGCGTAGCTTGAGGTTCGTGGCTCGTAGAGTTAGTTGAAAGAGTGTGATTTGCAACATTATGCAAGTCTTTGATCCGCTCAAGGTTCGTGGTTCATAGAGTCAGTTGAAAGAGTGTGATTGGCTACATTGGGAAAATATATTCATGTCCAAGTTTGGCAACTTCTCGAGACAAAGGAGGCAGGCATTTTCTTGCTTGATTTCTGCAGTCTTCGATTGAGTCCTATAGCTTGTGCACTTATGTGACCCATCAGAGGAAGTTATAGTGCGACGGTAGAGATGAACAGATGATGAAGACTCTGCAGGTGAATCCATTGTGATGTATCTTATCTATTTGTGCATCTTTGCAATGGATTGGTCACTCTATTTTGGAGTAGGCCCAGAGACGTAGCCAGGAGATCTGGTGAACTCCGTAATCAAATCGTGTCCCTAATGTGCTTGAATGATTTTTTCATTTTCATGTGGATGATTCTATGTTACACAATTATATTATGCTCATGTTCACTTGCACTAACGTCAGAAAAATGATCCTATTGGTCCCGATTGTTTTGAGCGGGTTTGATGACTTTCTGGGCTCACCCCCGGGATCATATCAACCTTGTCAACAACACTCTAACAGTAGTGGATCAACAACCATAGGAAGAAGGAATAGGATGATGGGCGATGATGTGAAGCTACCTATATTTCATGGGAATGGGGCTGATGATCCCAAGCAATATTTTTTTTTTGTGAAGTAGTATGGACTGTAAAGAAACCTCAACATGAGGATGTTAAGAAGGGCCAAGTCACAATGACCCTTCGAGGTCACGCACTAGTTTGGTATATGAAATTTGTATAAGCTCCTCCAGGGACTCCAACAAAGACTCTAGCTGAAATCAGAAAGGGATTGGTTGAGGAATTCATAAAACCAAAGCCTAAGGCACCATACATAACTGAGTTGAAGGATATTAAGCAATATCGAAACAAAACTATTTGGGAGTTTGAGCAGCAATTCAAGATACTGATGGCATGAATCAGCTTGGACATGAGTGATGTTCAACATAAGGAATGGTTCATCGCAACATTGGTATCGCATATAAGAATGTATTTGATGCATCAAAATATTGCAACACATAGCGAGGCTCTTGAGATTGGGATGAAGTTGGAGGATTCACCGATTGGAGAGAATGTAGTGGGTATGAACCAGATTCAGACACAACTGGAAAATAGGACACTCTAGTAGCAAGATATCAACAAGGGAAAAAAGCATCACGAGGAAGTGTGGTGTACTTGATGTCGTGCAGAGGGAAATCATAAGGATCAATGCCTAGATTTTTGAAACTACTTACTATCAGAAACATTGAACCCATTAAGTTATGGTGGCATTCCATGGTGTCATATCAGCCAATTTTATGGGAATTGCAGGCCTGAAGATTGTGTATCTATGCAGAAGATGGCCATGAAGCCAATGAATTTGTACTACACATTTTGTTGATCTATTGGGCATGAAGATAAGGATTTTCATGCATATGATTTACTCTAGGCTAGAATGATGGACATATACTACGTGAAAGGAGAATACCATCGAACGATGCAACAACTGCAGGTGGTATAGGCACCACCACAACCGCAGTTTGTACCATAGATGCAGCCACAACAGTAGTTTATGCTGCACCTGTAGTTTGCACCAGCATCTCCATAGAACAACCAAATGTATATGGCTCCACAATAGCTGAAGTACACTCAACCACAGTATACGTAGCTACAATAGAATCCCCTACAATAGAAACAGATTATAAACCGCAGTACCAACAGCAAGGAGGATTCTGTGGAGGATTCCGAGGAGAAAAAGGAGGAGCTTTCGGTCAAGGAGGAAGACGAGGTCATGGACCTGTACAATGTTATAATTGTGGAGTGCTGGTACATTATCATAGTGACTAACCATAATTGCAAGAACAATGTACTTATTGTATCGCTATTGACCACATTATTGAGAACTATCCACAACTGATCACGAGGTGGAATGCAGAAAACATTCCTTAATTGCATTACCATAACCAGAACTAGTTGCAAAATCATAACCAGTTACAGAACCATAACTAGCTTCAGAATCAGAACTAGAATGTGCACCAAAATACTGGACATGTAGTAAACCAACCTATCAATCAACTACCAAACCAGAATCAGGGACCAACTGCTGCAAATATCTCAATAAAACCGAGAACACAGGATGCTAATGTTGTTGTCATTACTCATGGAGGTGCAGAGATAGGGGATGATGGACCATTTCCACAAATTTGGATGGTTGGGAAGAAGAAGGTGCAGTTTGATGTTGATATAGAAAGAGATAATTTATTTGAAGCATGTGATGTGATAGGAAGGGATCTTGGTAAGTTTCATGTTTATGATATGTCAACTTCTTTTGATTCAACTTTGGTATCAAGACCATCGCGACAGCATGGTACCTTGCCAAACTTCTTTGAAATTTTGTCACTGGATAAAGATCCTGATGCTCTAGCTAATATCGTGAGTCTATTATATCAGCTAGATAAGGGACGAAAGGAGTCCGTGATGAACTCTTTACACAAGTGAAAGATAGGAAAAGAGATGAGAATGAACATTCATATTGGGGACTACGAGGTAGATTCACTTATCTTAGATCTAGGCTTAGACGTCAACATTCTAACGAAACAGACATGGGAAAGGCTGGGGATCCCACAGTTGGTTTGGTCCCCAATGCAGCTGCGACTGGATAACCAAGTCAGGGTAACACCGATTGGGTGAGTTCTGTGCCTTGTGGTGGAAGTTTAGGTGATGAAGACCTATGTTTATTTTTATGTGATTGAATTTGTTGATGGGGGAAGCTCATATCCCACACTGCTAGGGACCAGATGTGCCAATGATAGTTTGGTGGTGATCAATTTTAAGAAACATGTTATGAATTTTGAAAACGGTGACATCAGGGTCATCGCTCTAATGGACCCAACTGAAGGACAAAGATATGTTGAACTAGTTAAGGAAGAGGTTGTTGGAGGATGGGATCATGCATATAATATCTTACAGGACTACTTCCATGCAACTGTTGCTGATGATCTCGGTTGGTGCTTTTCTAGCTTTGCATATTTGGACTCTGATGATGCTTTGGAAAACAGAAAAAATTGGATGCATGAGGTATCGCTTCAGAAGTGTGGCTTGATTACTCATTTGTTATTCTGAGTCACAATAGAAACCATTGAGTTGCAAATGTACAAAGTATTTCCTAAGTTTCCTAAGTTTCTATTTGAATTCGAGTATAAGGTGTTAGAACCACAATGGTTGCTAGTGTTGTATGAAGCATTGAAGGCTACGCCAGCACGCTGGTGGGAGACCCATAAGAATTCAATCACTAGGTGGTCCCAGTGTTGCAAGATGATGATGGTTCGATTTGGTGAAGTAGAAAAGTACCAAGATGAGAGGTATGATGGGGGGAATGATTTGAGTGGTCATTTGATCGCATGCCCAACCATGTGGGTCTCACGACCAAAGGAAAAGTGGGTACATGCATTTGTACACACATTGGATGAGATGCCAGAACAATGGTATGTCTCAGCTGAATTGTGCAGAGAAATTATGACCTAGAAGGAGTGGTCAAGCTACTTCATTCATACATTCAATTTTTCATATACAGACCCAGGCATTCATAGTGTGTTGCAGCATATCCACGATGTTGTTTTGAAAGTAGTACCCGTCGCATACCTGGTGGACCTGCATGTAACACACACAATGCAGTCGATAATGGAATGCTACAATGTGAAAGGAGGGTCAGATGATTGTGAGGATCCATGAAACATCAATATTCTATAGACAGAAGGAAGTCACGATGTTGCAGCACCTGAGATATCAACATATCAAATGAATCAGCCATTGAGAGTTTGGAAGGTAAACATTGGGACGGAAGAGAAGTTGAAGTTCGTGAATGTCAGGGAAAACTGGGACAATGAAACAATGGAAAAGATAATAGACTTGTTGCATGAGTTCCAAGGCTTGTTCTCTACTATGTTTTCTGAGATGAAGGGGATATTAGTAGATCTTGGGGAGATGAAGATCCCACTTAAACTAGACGTAAATCCAGTGAGAAAATGATCGTATCACTCAAATCTGTGATACAGGGAGAGGGTCAAAGTGGAGCTCGACAGAATGGTAGATGCTGGGATAATAGAACCAGTTAAGGAATCATAATGGATCATTCCCATGGTGGTGCAAGACAAGAAAATGGGCAAGGTTTGGATTTGTGTTGATCTCGAGAAATTGAATGATGTGTCATCATTATCCATTTCCGACACCATTCAGTAATGAAGTGCTAGAAGGAGTGGGCAGTCAAGAAATTTACTCATTCATTGATGGATATTATGGCTATCACCAAATTAAGATAACTAAGGAAGATCTCCACAAGAAAACATTTGTTAGTGAATGGGGATGTTTTCAGTACACTGTAATGCCATTTGGATTCAAGAATGCACCTACGATATTTTTCCCAGAATTGTTGTCGTTGCATTAAAAGATTTTATTCATAATTTTCTGGAAGTTTACATGGATGACTGTATGATTTATGGATTGATCAGGGTTCATCTTTAAAACTTGCAATTGATGTTGGAGCGGTGTCATCAGCACTAGATTGTGCTGAACCGAAAGAAGTGTATTTTATGTGTACCTTTTGGGATGTTGTTGAGACACATTGCTTATAAGAAAGGACTGTTGGTTGACCCAACCAATATTGCACGTATTTTGATCTTTCCACCACCTACAAATGTGAAGAAATTGAGAACAACACTAGGACACATAGGATACTGCCACAAGTTCCTCATAGGTTACACCGTGGTCATAGCTCCTATGGAAAGGTTGCTAAAAAACAACACAGTATTTGCATGGAGTCATGAATTTCAAGGAAATTTCTACATGTTGAAAGAAAAGATGGATTCTACACTGATACTTTCTTTCCTCGATTGGAAGAATGAGTTACACGTTCATTTTGATGCCTCATCCACTACGTTGGGAGTGGTGATGGCTCATCCAAGTGAGGGAGACATTGACCACCCGATCACTTTCGCTAGTTGAAAGCTATCATCTGCGAAGAAGAATTATACTATGACATAGATGGAAGGCTTGGCGATGGTATATGCACTACAAAATTTTCAACACTACCTATTGGGAGGTCACTTAAATATGTTTATGAATCACTCTACTATGAAATACCTAGTGAATAAGCCTGTGTTTTGGGGGAATATATGCCAATGGTTGATTCTCTTCCAAGAGTTTGATTTTGAGATAATTGTGAATCTAAGTCACTTGAATCCTGGCCCAGATCACTTATCGCGGATCGATATAGGTGAGGAACCAAAAAACACTGAATATTGGTTGTCAGACATGCAACTATTTAGATTCAAGATGGTTGATGATTACTGTGAGAAAATAGTTCCATTTTAGGCAATGGGAACAACACTAGAAGGGTTCACTACAACCTAGAAGAAGTAGTTGGTTGTTTGAGCTACAGATTTCCAGCTGATTGCTGGAGAACTTTACAAACTAGGACCAGATGAGATCTTACATCGATGTGTCCTACCTCATGAACAAAGGTAGGTGTTGGCAAAGGCACATGCAGGATTCATAGGTGGAAACTACGGAGGTCGTTCTACTATGAGAAAGGAGCTACATGCAGGGATTTGGTGGTCCACTCTTAACGGTGATACAACAGACTATGCACAGAGTTGCGACGTCTGTCAAAGAATTGGGAAACCATCAAGGAGGGATGAAATGTTGTTATTACTGTAGGTGACACTATAGCCATTTGAAAAATGGGTTGTGGACTTGATGGGACCAATTAACCCACCTGGAAAAAGAACTAATGTGTAGTACATCATTATGGTCACAAAATATTTAATGAGATGGGTGGAGTATGCACCTGTTGTGGATTTCACTGCTGCAATAGCAGTGAGGTTCCTGTTTGACAACATTGTGAAATGGTTTGGGTGTCCAAAGATACTGACAAGAAATCAAAGGAGTCACTTCATTAATCACATGGTTAGCGCATTGACAAAGGAACTTCAAATAAAACACCCGAAGAACACCCCATATCATCCACAAGAAAATGGGATAGTGGCGGCATTCAACAAGGTGTTAGAGCACACACTTAAAAAGGTATGTAATGAAAATCGTGATGACTAGGATTTGAATATTCCAGTCATCTTGTGATCATACTGCACCACTTGCAAAAGATTGATAGGACATGAACCATTCAAATTGGTGTATGGGAAAGAGGAATTCATTCCAGTGGAGTATATTGTTCCAAGTTTGTGAATTGACACAATGATGGGCATGGACAATGAAACAACATTAGAATAATTCCTAACGCAGTTGGTGCAGCTAGAGGAAGACCGCTTTGTTGCAGGTTTTCACCATCACATGGAGAAAGATCAATAAAAATATTGGCATGATTGACATATTAAGAACAAACATTTTTAGCAAGGTTACATGGTACTGATGTATTACAACAATTTCACAAAACATCTAGGTAAGTTACAAATGCATTGTCTAGGTCCATATGTCATTAGTTCCATTACTGCAGGAGGTGCAATACAACTGCAGTAGTTAGATAGAGCGTTGTTTCCAAAGCTAGTGAATAGTAGCAGGATGAAGCCCTACAGGATGGGCCAGGAGCCGCATGATGCTTGAGGAGCTACGGAGGGAAAAACAAAATCTTTTTTTTTTGCATCAGATGGTAGTTAGGAGGATGATGTACTAGGAGGACATAGTTGCACAAGTAGAAAAGTTATTATCTTGGATAGGGAGTCATACCATGATGGAAACATGGTTTTGATAGAGTCAAATAAACAATAAACTGGGTAGTTAAAATAGTTAACGAATGATTTTCTTGGATGAGACATGTATTAATGACAGATTCGACCTTGGATTGACAAGATCGATGGTAGATTCGGGCAATTAATGCAGGATTTGGTCATAATGATGAAAAGGGATCGTAATGATTTGGTCATAATGGGCGGAAGATCAATTAGACACTATAAGAAGCATTCAAACATGGTAAGAATTAACCATTGGGAATTCATGAGTTATCGACAGAGTTGCAGATCTATGAAAGTAAGTTGAGTTGCGACGAGTGTTTGTGTTACAGAGTTGAATGAAGTTGAGTGCTCGTTGAGAACTTAGGGCACTTGTGTGGCATGCTGAGTAAGACAGTTACAATAGATATTTCAAGCAAGAGGGACTCACCAATAATCATGGTGTGCATTTAATAATAAGTTGTAATCATGTCGGCGGGTTCATTATCGGTTCCAAAGAAGAAGAGAGTGGCGCAATAGACCAAGTCTTTGGTGTAGAAGAAGCGAAAAAATAGAACTTTTGCACGGGCACTAGAGGAGGCTCCTACATAGACATGTCCATCAAATTCAGGGGAAAAGCAATCATCATCTTGCACAAGGGTATATGCTACAGATATCCTTGGGTATGTTCCCCCTCTATCGGCCCGATGTGAATCCTAGGAAGACGACGAAGAACCAGAAGTACCCAATCAGCATGTCGACGATACCAGAGGGCATGATATGTACTATGGACATTGTTCCCTCACTCATGAGGATGGATTATGGGGATAATGATATGCTCGTGTCATAGGACATTACTGGAGCGCCTTATGTACCTACAACACATGCACGAGGCGTCCCAGTAGCACGTATTCGACATGACTGGGTGCAGGTTTTGGAGATATCATGAATTCTGAGAGTTATAAACATGTCACACTTTAGGCGGTTGATAGAGGAAAATGCATGTGTGAAATAGCTCTTGTCATGCTTACATGGTGGTATTTTGTGGCTAGACTGGCTGGTCGTAGTCACCATGGAATTATTTCAGAGATCATGGGGCTTCCTAAGGAGGCGCCCCACCCATCACAATACTTTAAGGGGAAATACAATGACAAGAATTTGGCTGCAAAGTTGAAGAAAATATACAACTTGTAGGGGGACGAATGGGAATACCATGTTGACAGTACAAACGACTACTTTGTTCTCATTGCGGCGAGGATTCTAGCTAGAAAGGTAGTCAGAATGAACCGACCCAACTAATGTAATTTGTGGGTCATCGTATGCGTGGAGTAATGTGCATAAGGGGTGCAAATGAAATGGTTAGTGTTCATCATGAACCAGTTGAGGGATGACACACTAGCAGTCTAGGAGGGGTAGCGACTGTTCACCTATAGCTGGATACCAATTTTGATTGTTCCCATGGCTTAGATGGAGTCAGAATATTATCAGGGGATGGAAGTGGAAGTGGAAAAGGTTTGTAAAGGCACATGATACAAGAACGTATGGTATGTGAAAGAAATAGAGTGACTAAAGGACTCTGCAATCCAGTTCTGGATATAATAGGAAGTGTTGTAGGTTGTAGTAGTGAAGGTTTTGTGACTAACGAAGGAAGCAGTGGTGGAATACTAGTGAGTCATTCGATTTATGAATGGGATGCATGCCATTCATGTATAGGTGCAGCGAGAAAAAGATAAAAAAATGGTACCCATGACCTATAAGGTTTCTAACATAGAGTTGGAGACTATTATCATTGATAAGCCCAAGGAATGGAGTGAACCTGTCAGAATCAAGGAAGTGTTGATGGGTCCACTATATGATGCATTGTGTTGGGGCTCAGACCTTGAAGGTCCTTAATTTTGGCAACTCTGCGGTTTTGGTGCGAAGCTTGTAAGTGGAGTTGCGGTCCAAAATAGTCTTAGGGGTTTCGGGGTTGGGTCGAAGCCCCCCTTTTTGTAAATAATCCATGGTTTTTAATCCCATGGTTTAAACCCATGGCATTGTAATAGTGCACTTGTATAAATAGGAACTTATGTAAAGGAGAAAAAAGGATTTTTCGTAGGTTTTTTGTGTATGATGACAATTTGATGCGAAGAAGCTAAGGTCTATTTTTGGGGTTAAGGTTAAGTCCCAGCTGAGTGCGTGGATGACCTCTGCAGCTGAGTGCGCAGAGGGTTTTGGGTTAAGGATAAAGGTACAGTAATATCCCTCTTTTGCCTGCAGAAACCTGATTCTGTGGCACCCCATAGCTGTTTTAGGTGAGACTGCAACCTGTTCATAGGTTGTTGCCGAAAGGGCCAACACTGTGGGTCTGTTTGTTGGTGAGAAGATAAAATTATAAGAACCTGGGTCTGCCCTAAGCACCAACACATTAGTGGATCCTATTCCCAACCCAATGAGTGATCACGACTCTTTTGAAGCGTCAATGCAAACCCCCACTGATTTAGAAACAAAATGGTTGTTTGAAGAATCCCATACAAAGAGGAGGCAGGAACAAGGTACAATCAATAAGACGACACCAATGACCGATGAGCAATTAAGCCACATCATTGCAGTGATTACAATAGCAACTGAGGTGACGAGAGAGAATATTGAGAAGCATATGTCTGACAAAATTGGTGAGGTAAAAACTTTCCTTGACTCATTAATTGAAGCATTTTTTAATAAGGAACTAGAGGAAGCCACTCTATAGAATATTGGATGGATCAGCACTAGAACGCGAATTAGGAATATGAAAATTCCATCACATGTGATCGAGAACAACAATGAGTATCTCAATGCCTCACTTCAACAATTACAGGATCTTTTCATAGACATCAATGCATTATCGACATAGAAATTGGTGCACTTCCAGAGGATCTCCAATCAAGAGTTGGTGGATAGGGAACAAATAATAAGGGACCACTTCTTAATGTCACCGAAGAAAGAGGCCGAAGCACAAAAAGAGATCGAGGCACTGAAGAAGGATAAATATCAGCTGACATAAGAGAAAGAAAAGGATATTATGGAGCTCAAGAACGAGCGAGATCAATTAGTATTAGAGAAAGCATAAATTTGGGACCATAGGGTGTGGTTAAAGCAGGCAGTTTCTGCTTCCTGTCAACGTATACCTAAAAGCACAGAGGGGATGGATGTAGAAGCAAAAATGTAGTGGCTTGGGGTCATCATTGCACAGTTATAGCACAAAAATGTGGACTTATATGACTTGGTAAATTCGGCCACACCACATGAACAATATGCGAAAAGAAAAAGCGCCATTGAGNAGTGGCTTGGGGGCATCATTGCACAGTTATAGCACAAAAATGTGGACTTATATGACTTGGTAAATTCGGCCACACCACATGAACAATATGC
Source organism: Pseudotsuga menziesii (assembly GCA_001517045.1). Lineage (NCBI taxonomy): Eukaryota > Viridiplantae > Streptophyta > Pinopsida > Pinales > Pinaceae > Pseudotsuga > Pseudotsuga menziesii. The sequence continues at coordinate 433,189 of LPNX010776612.1, forward strand.
GAAAAGAAAAAGCGCCATTGAGTACTTCGCATCGTAGTTAGAGCAAATGGAGCAAGAAGCGAAGAAAGTAACTGATGTGACTACACAATTTTGTTGAAGTGTAGTTTAGGATGTATAGTTGGGGCAACTGGCCACATAGTTGCAAGAGGCTGAGCGATAGTTAGCTACACTGAGGTCATCGCTCAAAGCAATGGCCCTAGTTTTATAGATCAAAAAGGTCGCATAACTGAAGGATTGTGTTGCTGCCACAATTGTTCTCCCCCAAATTAATGTTTTAATTTCTGGGCCCCTCCTCATTATTTTGCATAGTTTGATCGTTGAACTCTTGGACCTCTAGAGCGTGTCTTCTTTTGTTTTACTTTGAAGTTGGATGCCCGCAGATTTATGTCCCCCATGTTCAATTTTGGTTAAGTCATGGATTGTTGGCCGTGGAGAAGTAAAATCTTGTGCTTCAGAGCAGCCTTCGTGAAGTAAAAATGAATTTGGCTGCAGTTGACCCTTAATGCTGTTTTAATCGTTGATTTTTCCTTTGATCGGGCCTCTTTTTGTTGTTAGATCGGAAGCTGCAAAGTTCCATCCCCTCCGCCATTGCGGCTCCAAGATTGTTTATTCGTCCGAAGTATGAATTCCTCCGACGCCCGATTTGTTTTGGCCTTAAATCACTAGACCATAGCTTATACCCTCCCGCCGTTGCGGCTGGGGAGAGCTAGTGAGCTGCCGATGTGAGTATCTGTCGACGTCTGATTTGGTCCTTTCCCCACCCGCGGTTAGCTTATGTCTTCAGCCTTGGCTCGTCCACCATTTCGGCTGGGAGATTCTTTCAGCTCCCAATGTATTATCCTTCCGACGCACGATTAATGAAGTTTCCTGCCAACGTCCGATTAAACCTTTTCACCGTGTTTTGCTCACCCGGTCCCTATAATCCTCCACCGTTGCGGCTCCTGAAGTCTTGTCCTTGTCTGATTCCAAAGCTTTCCAACTACTAATTTATGAATTTCCTGCCCAAAGCTTAATCGAGACTCTGTCTGGATGCACCTGGCTAGTTTCTTGTGAATTTATCATTCATGGGAGAAGATGTTAATGTTTAAAACTCCATTTCACAACTAATAATGCACTGTAATTGTTTGCAGGAGGAATTCGATATACTGCTGTGGCGACCCTGGGTGAAGACTGAGCTTGCTCGAACCGAAACCGGCACAATCACAAGGAAGACAAAATGGAGAAAAGGACAAAATAAGCAAACGACAGAGGCACGGAATAGGAAAACCTATCTGTTATTGACCAGAAGATAAATGCTCACAAAAAAAAATGATTGACAAAACGTCCAGAAGGAAAAGAAAGTGGGAATGGCAACGAAGAGCTAGAGCTTGAAGAGCTGTCAGTTACTCAATAGCTCATAGAAGGATTTGAAGCATTGGGAAGCTGAGAGGGGGAGAGAGGAGGCAGCCGAAGGGTCTCAAATTGTAGTTTAAATATCTGAAAGTAGGATTGAGATAGGGCTTTTTCCGTTGGAAACTTTTGTAAATGTTTGCTTGTAAGAGGAACTACTTCGTTTTGCAAAGGAAACTGCAATTTTTTCACTTGTTGGAGAGAGTAGAATGGAATGTATCAATGTGACTCAATGAATAATGTTGAAGAGGAACTATTTTGTTTTCAGCGGTGTTTCATTTGCTGTGAGAATGTTTAATTTCCTGAACCTATGTTCTTGTTGAATGTTCTTCGTTATCTTTTTGATATTGTTCACTGTGAGCAATTATTGTTGTTATAAAATGATCGGCTATCTGGTTATTTAAATATCTGTAAGTGTTCATGTGTCTTGAAAGAAATATCAGCTATCTGTGATTCTTCATAATGCATGTGCAAGATGTATTGCTCACCCAGAATGATAACCTTGCTCCCTAGGGACATATTAGATAGTTAGTTTATTTATTATTGTATCTGATTTGGTTTCTTGCGAGTATAAGACGAGAGGTAAGAACCTGCGCATCACATTGTGACTGCTCCCTACATCTTGATCGCTCTGCATTTAGTTAGGTACTTCCATCTCATTTATTAAAGTCAAAATACAAAAAACTCGGTGGGCCGGGCCGCAACCGGTAAAGACTTTGTTTTGTTTCTTGACCTACGGTAGCCGGACCGCAAACCGGACGGATTCCCTATTCCAAACAGTCAACGGGCTAGTTGGGAACGTTGATTGGGGAGAATCCCTTACTGTTGCCGCCTGTGAATTTCTAGGCCTCAACAGTTTTGGCGCTAGAAGGAGGGCCGCCAGTGCATGGATATCCAAGGAAACCCATTTTACGAAGATTATTCCGTTGGTTACAGTTCTAAAAGTAGTGGACCGCGCAATCCAATTCTAGAAGAAGAAAAAAGAGAACATCTATATGCTATTGGTAATGAAGTAGTTAACAACCTAAGAAGACACACTCGGGCATACGTAAAGAATCTTGGAGGGTTGCCAATTATCCCTGACTTTCCTAGAAGAGAGTACAAGAAGAAAAACCATCCTCTAGCAGAAGATTCATTGTTGGTTGGAGACTAGGAAGAACTTGTAGAGACTACTTTGTAAGAAGTTGAGCTACCTTTGAATCAAGAAGGCCCAGAAACCCCTCACATTTCTCCTGTTCACACCCCTGTTGGTTCACCTTCTCACTCTCCACCTCAACTCATGGCCGGTGTCAACGCCAACCAACCTCCTCCCAATCCACCTAATCCACCACCTGCATGGAAATCCAGGTCAACCCTAAACCTGACTCCCCCTTTGCATGACCTACCTCAAGCCTTTGAGAAGTTACTGCCTAAATTTGACCCCAATGAGAAGATCCTAGTGGAAGATCACCTACAAATTTTCTACTTGGAAATAGAAGGTCTGAGGGCTGGGGAACATGAGGATGTAGTGTGCAGACTTTTCCCGCATACCCTCAAAGGAGCTGCTGCATCTTGGTACTTTGGGTTGCCTGCTAATTCTATCCCGAATTGGGATACTTTCGAGAGAATTTTCAGAAGTAAGTATGCAGTTCAAAAGACTCACGCGGCCCTTATGAAAGGACTATGTGCACTGAAGAAAGAGAAAAAGGAAAAAGTGCATAGTTTCACACAAAGGTTCGCAACATATCTTAAGAACTTTTCTGAAACACATAAGCCTTCAGACAAAGTACTAATTGAGTACTATACTTCAGCTTTGGGTCCTGATCTGGCCATGTTTGCGAAAGGTAGGGCCAAGCCTACTCTGACTGAAACCTATGAAGAAGCAGAAGTGGTGGAGGCTGAGAGAGAGAGTATTGAAGATTACCCCAAACAATCAGGAGAGAGAAGGAAAACTTTAGTGTTCACTAAGGCTAAAGAGGAAAAAGCACCATATTATGAAAGTATGGCCAAAATGATGCAAAAGCTGTCTAATAAGATCGTAGACTTGGAAAAAGAGAAGGAAACATAGAAGTTCTACAGGCCTTATTATAAGAAAAGGGAGGAGAACAATCAGTCCCAACCTCCTCCTCACAATACTGCATCTATGAACCTGACAGAGATAGGGATGGAAAATTTCTGCACCTTTCACCAGCAACCTCACTCTGAAAGGAATTGTCCGCAATGGATAAATTCAATGACTTTAGTTATGAATCAGATGTTAGGTTCAAGACTAACGGAAGAAGATGATGATGAAAAGAAAGAAAATGCTACTTCTACTTCCACAAAGGAACAGGATAAGGAGACTATGGCATTATGGAGTTCTATCTCCTTACTCGATGCAGAAGAAGATATAACTAAAAAACACAAAGATGTCAGGGAGGCTAACGTGACAACTAGAAGTCAAGGGACGGTTAGCAATGACAGTCTCTTACTCCCAAAGATCAGAAGGCTGCAAAGAAATATCAGGAAGAAATTTCAAGATAAATCCGTGGTGGATAAGACTTCGGAATTCACTATTACCAGCCAGGATCCTAAGCAGAACAGAATGCTGCCTGAACTAAACAAATAAAAGGTGAATGCTGATAAATCTCAACTCATTAAACAACAAATAGAATATGACGTTGTTGAGGATTTAAAAAAGATAAAGGCAAACATCTCGTTGTTTGAGATGTGCAAAGTACCTCAACAAAAGGAAAAGTTGTTGAAAGCACTAGAAACATCAGAAGAGGAGCGGCCCACTGACAATCAACCTCTGGACGAAGAAGAAATCGGAGAAGCTAGCACTGGAGGTAAGTCTAAAACTAAACAGCCACCCTTCCTCCTGACATTTGAAATTTTTAATCATAACGTTCACAATTGTCTAGTAGACTCAGGGGCGTCAATTAATGTCATGCCCGTATCAGTATGTAAGAAAATCAATGGGCAGTTTAAGCCAACCATGTGGAGGGTGGTGCGATTGGATAGGACAGACGTTAAGGTAATTGGTGAAATGGAGGACGTTCTAATTCATCTGGCATCAAACGAAAAAGTATGCCAAGTTATCAACATCATGGTGGCTGATATACTAGACCCTTATGGCCTGGTCCTGAGCAGAGATTGGTCAGCTAAATTGAATGGGTACTTCACCTCAGACTGGTCACACCTGTGGTTGCCGTACAAAGGAAGCCCCAATCAGATTAAGGTTTTGAGAGAGCCTCACATGAAGTACAATGTTACCCAACTCGATGAGAAGAATATACCAATCGAACCTGTGTTGGGAAACTACTTTCTTGAACTTGAACTAGGGAACTATCAAGCGGAGAAGGCCAGCGACACATCTGACACCTAGCCTGAACTCCTTCGATTCTCGCAGGATGACGAGTTTGATTGTAAAATAGTAGATTTAGCAGTAGAAGTAGATTCTTTTTCAGTAGATAATGTTTTTTGGACTTTATTTTTTGACAGATCTAAAACTTTAGAAGGATCAGGGGCCGGCTGCGTCCTCATTGATCCACAAAAAAATAAACACTTCCTATCCTGTAGATTAGAGTTTGAGTGTACTAACAATACGGCTGAGTATGAAGCACTGCTGTAGGGACTCAAGAAAGCGATTGAGCTAAAGGTTAGTAATTTAAAAGTTTTTGGGGACTCAGAAATAGTTGTAAAGAAGATAAGAAATCAAATACATTGTGTTTCCCCCCACTTGAAATCTTACCAAAGCGAGGTATGGGATTTGCTTAAATGTTTTTGTGCATTCAATATTGTTTCAATCCCAAGAATGAAAAACACGACCGCTGATCTTTTGGCCACATCAGCTTCCAGGATGGTACCCACTAATAATAGATGTTCTATTGAATTATTTTTCAGGCCCTTCGTACCAGATATGATCACCAATCTAAGGGTATTCGATGATGACCAGCAAATCATAGAATGTTTGACCAATGAGGATGTATTCAAAGGAGCGAACATCGATGATGAAAAACACCAAGCCGAGATGAAATTTGACAATTTCATCCCTAAAGGAGTCAGAACATTAGAGAATATGTTTGACTTGAATGAAAAATTCCGAAGACCCACTAATGTAAAGACGCACAGCTCAACCCTGCAGTTCGAACTGATAAACTTGGGGACTGAGACGGATCCTAAGTTTGTGAACCTCGACAAATGTTGTTCACCTGTCGAAAGGGATAGGTTTGTTAGTTTGTTCAAGCAGTACAAAGATGTCTTTTCCTGGACTTACGCAGATTTGAAGACCTAAGACACCAGCATTATTAATCATATCATCCCTATTAAAGTAGGTGTCAAGCCATATCAACAGCCGTTAAGGAAGATGCACCCCAAGTTGGAGCCACTGATTCAAAGCAAGGTGAAAAAATTGCTAGATGCTAGGATTATTTTTAAAGTCTGGCATTCAGAGTGGGTGTCAAATTTGGTGCCGGTCAGAAAAAAGTCGGGAGAAATCAGACTGTGCGTGGACTTCAGAAACTTAAACCGCGCCTTAGACAAAGACAACTATCCGGTGCCTCCCATGGAGCAATTGCTACAGATGGTTTCTGGTTTTGAATTGTTCTCATTGTTAGACGGATTCTCTGGCTACAACCAAGTGTTAGTGGCCGAGGAAGATAGAATGAAGACAACGTTCAGAACTAAATGGGGAACTTTCGCATATAGAAGAATGCCTTTTGGACTGATTAATGCTGGAACGACATTTCAGAGAGCTATGGACATAGATTTCCATGGACTGATTGGATGAAGTGTGGTGGTCTACCTTGATGATATCACAATATTTTCAAAGAAAAGAGGGGAGCACGCGTTCCACCTAAAGTAAATTTTCGAGCACTGTCAGAAGTATGGCATTTCCCTCAATCCTAAGAAGTGCGTATTCGCGGTCACAGAAGGCAAATTACTGGGGCATATAGTTTCAAAGAGAGGTATATCTATAGACCCAGAAAGAATCAAGGCCATTGAACAAATCCCCATGCCCCATAATAAAAAAGGAATGCAATCCTTCATGGGGACAATAAACTTCGTGCGTAGGTTTGTGCCTGATTTTGCTCAGACTGTCAAGCCACTGCAGCAGATGGTCAAGCAAAATGCACAATTTAAGTGGACTGAAACTGGAAATACTACTTTTAACAAAATCAAGACTGATGTTTCCCATGTGCCCTCCCTGAAAAGTCTAGACTTTGATAAAGACTTCATTATGTACACATTTGCATCCGATGATTCATTGGCAGCCTTGCTTACACAAAAAGAGGACGGGGGTGATGAATTCCCAATCTCTTTCATGAGCACTGGGCTTCAAGGGGCTGAATTAAACTACCCAGCCATTGATAAGCAGGCTTACGTAGTATTTAAGGCAGTGAAGCTTTTCAGGCCTTATATATTAAAAAATCGGACCAAGGTAATAGTCCCTTACCCAGCAGTAAGATCTCTTCTCATTCAAAAAGAGTTGGGAGAAAGAAGGGGCAACTGGGTAACGGCCCTTCAAGAATACATCCTTGAATTCAGACCGGCTACTATAGTGAAAGGTCAAGGGCTATGCAAATTGATGACTGGAAGTAGAAACAACGAAGAACAAGCATGGGAAGAGGAAGCCGAATTGCATGTAATGGATGTATGCCCTCTGTTTACAGCTCCTGAGTCCTGGTATAGGGACCTTGTGCATTACTTACAGTCAGGGATATTACCAGAACATTGGAATTCCAAACAAAGAAGAGCTCTGCGTCTCAAATCAGCCTCCTATCATCTTGTTGAAGGAGTGTTATTCAGAAAGAATTATGACAGGGTTCTCCTTAGGTGTTTAGAAAAGGAAGATGCAAAGAAAGTAATGGCAGAATTTCAAGACGGTCCGGCTAGGGGACATTATTTTGGCGACACTACAGCCCACAAAATCCTTAGATCCGGTTACTATTGGCCTACACTCTTCAAGGATGCACATGCACATGTCAGGAAATGTGATATTTGTCAAAGGTGTGGTGGAAGACAGCCCAAGGCAGCCGCACCCCTAAAGCCTGTTATGATCACAGAACCATTTGAACAATGGGGGTTGGACATTATCGGGGAAATAAAACCAAATTCTTCCCTACTGCACAAGTACATTCTTACTGCGACTGATTATTTCACCCGCTGGGTCGAAGCTATCCCATTGCGTAAGATCAAAAAGGACAAAGTCATCAGCTTCCTACAAGATCATATCATGACCAGGTTTGGAGTTCCAATTTCAGTAGTTTTTGATAATGCCAAATACTTTTCATCAATTAAATTGACTGCATTTGCTCATGATAAAGGGATAAAATTACATTATTCTGCTAACTACTATCCGCAAGGGAATGGCTTGGCTGAATCCTCCAATAAAAACCTCATTAGAATCTTGAAGAAGACTGTCATAGAAAACCAGCGAAGTTGGCACTCAGCGTTACCCAACGTCCTGTGGGCTGACAGAGTCACCCCCAAGTCTGCAATAGGAGTTTCACCCTATACCCTTGTGTGCGGTAAGGAAGCTATCCTGCCTCCCAATATCATGCTGCCATCTTCCACACTAGCTCAAGAGTCTAGGGGGTCGGATGATGAGGTTCTCCAAATAAGAATATATAATCTCCTGAAGGCAGAAGAGGCCAGGTCCAAGGCTAGAGAATGTTTTAAATAGCAGCAAGAGTCAGTTAAGAGATGGTTTGACAAACATAAAGCTGGGAAAAAAGACTTTGAGGTAGGAGACTTAGTCCTTAAATGGGATCACCCCCATGATGAGAAAGGAAAGCATACCAAGTTCCAGCAGTTATGGGTAGGCCCTTTTCAGATTGTAGCCAAACTTGGCCCTGCTACATATAAGCTGCAAGATTTACAGGGATGGGAGGAGAACTTTCCAGTTAATGGTTTGGTTCTCAAACCTTACTTTTCTTGAGTTTCTTTGATTTTTTCTTCCTTGTATATAAATAACTTGTGGGTTTGTTTTCGAGTCATGCTTTCCTTCGATTTAATTTTAAGTTTTTGATTTTCAATAAGGGGAACGAACTTGCGGTTGTCTGGAGGATATTAAGGTCTTTTGGGAATAGCAAATATGTTGAGTGTCAGCCTGTGTGTTGCTAAATATTTCTTCCAGCCTAACGGTTTTCTCGAATAAAATGTTGTGTGCATTGAAGTCCTGCTTAACCCCTGTGAATTAGACCGGATTTGAAGAGTCTGGAGTACTATGTCGGGGCTCCATCCACGTCACATTTTAAATGTTCTAAGGAGTGACAGTAAAGGACCCATGGGCAAAAGCAAGGTGAACAGTGTATTAAATATAAATGATCCCATGCCAAGAAACGAATGCCAAAAGGCAAGTAAAGAGTCAAAACTTTTATAAAAGCATCATAAATCGAAGCAAGTGCTGAATCATAAATACTAAATTGCCAAAAGATCCTCTCCATCCGTGAGATGAAACTTAAGGTACACCACTCACACAAAAGGGAACTATGGGATAGAGGATCCTGAATTAAAATTCAGTAAGAAAGGCATACATAAGGACTCAGATGAAAGGGACAAAAGTCCAAAAGCACAAAAGTGTTAAAATGGCATGGGAACGAGGAACAAATGAATATTGTTGTTTACTGTCTGCTATAACCCCGTGGTGTCCACACTGTTAGCTACCTGAAAACAGAGGTAATAATGAAACTCATACTCTAGCCTCAGCATAGTTATCTGGACTTGAGGGTCTCAGTTTTCCTTTTCCCCAATGGACCATCATCAATGATTAAGATCCACACTTCTGTCGATTGGGAAATCCATCTGGATAGCTGGAAGAATTCATTTGATGCATTTTTGTTGTGAAACAGTCTGCCACTCAAAGAAAAATCACCCAGAGATCTAGGTTCACCAGGTAATCGCCAATTGTTGTTGCCACAACTGTTCTCCCCCAAATTAATGTTTTAATTTCTGGGCCCCTCCTCATTATTTCGCACAGTTTGATCATTGAACTCTTGGACCTCTAGAGCGTGTCTTCTTTTGTTTTACTTTGAATTTGGATGCCCGCAGATTTATGTCCCCCATGTTCAATTTCGGTTAAGTCATGGATTGCTGGCCGTGGAGAAGTAAAATCTTGTGCTTCAGAGCAGCCTTTGTGAAGGAAAAATGACTTTGCTGCAGTTGATCCCTAACGCTATTTTAATCGTTAATTTTTCCTTTGATCAGGCCTCTTTTCGTTGTTAGATCGGAAGCTGCAAAGTTCCAGCCCCTCCATCGTTGTGGCTCCAAGATTGTTTATTCGTCTGAAGTCTGGATTCCTCCGACGCCCGATTCGTTTTGGCCTTAAATCGCTAGACCGTAGCTTATACCCTCCCTCCGTTGCCGCTAGGAAGAGCTAGTGAGATGTCGATGCGAGTATCTGCCGACGTCCGATTTGGTCCTTTCCCCACCCGCGGTTAGCTTATGTCTTCAGCCTTGGCTCATCCACTATTTCGGCTGGGAGATTCTTTCAGCTCCCAATGTATCATCCTTCCGACGCCCGATTAATGAAGTTTCCCGCCAATGTCCGATTAAACCTTTTCGCCGTGTTTTTCTCACTCGGTCCCTATAATCCTTTTCCGTTGCGTCTCCCGAAGTCTTGTCCTTGTCTGATTCCAAAGCTTGCCAAATACCGATTTATGACTTTCCTGCCCAAAGCTTAATCGAGACTCTGTCTGGATGCACCTGGCTAGTTTCTTGTGAATTTATCATTCATGGAAGAAGATGTTAATGTTTAAAACCCCATTTCGAAACAAATAATGCACCGTAATTGTTTGCAGGAGGAATTTGATATACTACTGTGGCGACCCTGGGTGAAGACTGAGCTTGCTCGAACCGAAACCGGCACAATCACAAGGAAGACAAAATGGAGAAAAGGACAAAATAAGCAAACGATAGAGGCACGGAATAGGAAAACCTATCCGTTATTGACCAGAAGATAAACGCTCACAAAAAAAAAATGATTGACCAAACGTCCAGAAGGAAAAGACAGCGGGAATGGCAACGAAGAGCTATAGCTTGAAGAGCTGTCAGTTACTCAATAGCTCGTAGAAGGATTTGAAGCATTGGGAAGCCGAGAGGGGGAGAGAGGAGGCAGCCTAAGGGTCTCAAATTGTAGTTTAAATATCTGAAAGTAGGATTGAGACAGGGTTTTTTCCCTTGGAAAATTTTGTAAATGTTTGCTTGTAAGAGGAACTACTTCGTTTTGCAAAGGAAACTGCAATTTTTTTACCTGTTGGAGAGAGTAGAATGGAATGTATCAATGCGACTCAATGAATAATGTTGAAGAGGAACTATTTCCTTTTCAGCGGTGTTTCATTTGCTGTGAGAATGTTTAATTTCCTGAACCTATGTTCTTGTTGAATGTTCTTCGGTATCTTTTTGATATTGTCCACTGTGAGCAATTATTGTTGTTATAAAATGATCGGCTATCTGGTTATTTAAATATCTGTAAGTGTTCATGTGTCTTGAAAGAAATATCAGCTATCTGTGATTCTTCATAATGCATGTGCAAGATGTATTGCTCACCCAGAATGATAACCTTACTCCCTAGGGACAGATTAGATAGTTAGTTTATTTCTTATTGTATCTGATTTGGTTGCTTGTGAGTATAAGACGAGAGGTAAGAACCTGCGCATCACATTGTGACCACTCCCTGCATCTTGATCGCTCTGCATTTAGTTAGGCACTTGCATCTCATTTCTTAAAGTCAAAATACAAAAACTCGGTGGGCCGGGCCGCAACTGGTAAAGCCTTTGTTTTGTTTCTTGACCTACGGTAGCCGGACCGCAAACCGGACGGATTCCCTATTCCAAACAGTCAATGGGCTAGTTGGGAACATTGATTGGGGAGAATCCCTTACTGTTTCCTCCTGCAAATTTCCAGGCCTCAACAGATTGGAAGCAGCGGGTTACAAAGGCCAGGGATCATCACGAGAAGTGCACAACACAGTTCGATGAATTCCAAGAAATCGATGCATAACTCTCAGTGAAGGAAATTTCAGTGCTGTAAGAATTTCAAGAAGGAAGAAAGGATGTCACAGTGGATATTGTCAAGCACCCATTAGAGAGATAACTAACAAAAACCTTGGAGACTACTGAAAAAATCAAATAACAAGTCAAGGAGATCTCCCAACAGTACGAGGACTTCAAAGTGAAGATCAATGGATACACTAATTCCATCTGACGTGGCTCGAGGGTGAGCCACAATATTGTGTTGGGGGTTTCTTGGTAGGATATTTTTGGGTAAGTAAGATGTTGCACAAGGTCGAAGATGGCGCGCAAAGCAGAGTAACCATATTTTATGTAGTTTGGTCATATTTTGTAGAGTTGGAATGCATTATGTGGATTATGGTCATTATTTTTTATATTTTCTTAGAAGTAGTTAGGAAGTTGACTTAAAGTGGACCACCAATGTAAAGGCACAAGCTTATAAGTAGATGTAGAATTGCAAGTGTTACATCTTCTTGGATCTTCTTGGATATTATTGGGTTCTTAGATTTGGACCTCTGGGAAGTGCTTAGTATTTTTAGAACTATGTATGTGAGCCGAAGAATTGTTTTGGAGAAACTGTGTTTTGCCACAAAGATGAATATGACATGACAGAGATTGAGCAGAAACTTTGTGTCTTCCTATTTTCTGCAATCCAAATGTGAATGAAATGTGTAACTGTGAATGATGCGATGTTTCTTTTCTATGAATGATGATGTACTATTAGATCTATTTTCACATCAATGCTTTTGCTGCAATTCAATCATGCTAATGCGATCTATTGAATGATGACATGATTTTGTTAATGCATAATCTGAATACTTAGATCTGTTCAAAATTGTTGTGCTAAGTTGATAAGTAGATGCATAGTCCTCCTTGATACTGCAGAAACTTGGTTCTAATATTTTTCCCTCAAAACATCTCAGATGAGACTTCATCTACTCTGTAGGTGTTGTCAAGCGGTGTAAAACCTGTCTAAGACAGTGCTCAGGGAGATTGAGGTGGTTTGGGTGTCAATGGAGAGTGAACCCCTGTCGATGGGTTTTGTGTCAACAATTACTTTAAAGAAAAAGGAATTTCCAGGGAGGAAAACCTACTTACTTTACCCCTGAGCTAATTCAGAGGCTAAATGGGTAAACAACAAGGATTCAAGGGATTTCCTAGTGTGACTCAACAACATTTTAGAAGGATATACCATTGAGTTTGTTGTCGACTTAGTTAAATCCTATAGTGATGTAGAAAGGGAATTTTTTAGGTATGAAGAGGGAGGTTTCTATTTTCTTTGCAATTGTGGATTAAGATGTTCATATATGAAAAAGGAATATTAAAGATGAACTTCGACAAGTAAATCCCTAGTGTACGAAAGTCACGGGTACTATGGAGACGAGGGTTAGATGGAATGATATGGGGTATATGGATGGGATTTACTACGATAATGTGAGGGAATTCGAGGAAGAGTGTGGTCTTATACGAAGTGGGGTGAGGTTCTGGAAAGAGAAGAGGCAGAGGGTTGAGGAGAGTCCTTGTGCGACTGGAACAAGAAACTATGAAAGAAGATAACAAGGGGCTAAGTGACCCTACACTGATAAAGGAGACCACCACTCTAGGTCCAATTCTAAGGAAGGACCAACCCAAAGAAACAACATACCTACACCTCTGTTCACAGTTCCACATTTGAGAAGAAACACTATATCATCACAAGATTTGCTAGTTTGTGACCACCAAAGCAGTTTTACTGAATCAATGAATACATGAAGAAGGAATAGAATGGTGGAGGATGGCGTAAAACTACCTTTGTTCCATGGGAATAGGACCGAAGATCCTAAGAAGTATTGGATTCTATGCAATGCAGTATGGACTGTGAAGAAACTCCAAGATGAAGACACTAAGAAGGGACAAATTGTGACAAATTTTTGAGGTTGCGCATTGGACTGCTAGATGAAGTTTGTACAAGTTTCGACAGGGCATCAGTAGAATATGTTAGCACAGATTAGCACTGGATTGATTTAGGAATTTTGCAAACCCAAATATGAGTCATGGTACATTACTGAATTGAAGGAAATCAAACAATATATGAATGAGTTGGTATGGGATTTTGATCAGTGATTCAAAATGGTGATTTCTAAAGTTAGCTTCGGGATGAGTGACCTGCAACACAAAGAATGGTTCATTGAACCATTGGTTCCCCATATCCAAATTCCATTAAGTAAACATAATATTACTATGCAAACTGAAGATCTAGAAATTGCAATGAAGCTTGAGGCTTCACTAGTTGGAAAAATAGGGGTTGAAATTAATCAGATCCAATCTCAATTAGTGAATTATCGATTTAGTTGTAGGAAATCCATAAAGGAAAGTACATATATGAAGAAGTATGTTGTACTTAATGTCGCATGAAAGGAAATCATAACGATCAATGTCCAAACTATCGTGAATAATTAAAGGTTAGTGCTCGTAATCCATTAAGTCAAGGCGGGTTACCATGGTGTCGTATCTGTCAAACTTGAGGACATCAACATGAGGAATGTGTATACCTCCAAAAGGTTGTGTCGAAACAGGTGAATTTTTTTTGCAATTTCTTTCAATCATTTGGTCATGAAGAGAAGGATTGTATAGAATATGACTTTCTCCAAGATAGAACAATGGATACATACTTCATGAAAGGATAATAACATCGATTGGTGGAGAGGCTGCAACCAAACCAACCACCATAGTTCACCCAATAAAAAACATAGTTTTATCTTCTGCATCCACAGTACAATCACATGCATTAGCCATAATATAATAAGTCGTAGCATATCCAACCACAATATATCCAACCACAACCGAATTAGTAGCAGCAACAATTTAATCAACTGAAGTACAAACCACGACGAGGACTCCACGAAGGATTTTGAGGAGGTCAAAATGGAGGATTCGATCGATGAGGAGGTATGGGATGAGGTCATGGACCTGTGAAATGTTGTAATTATGGAGTATTGGGACATTATCAGCACAATTTTCCAAACCTTCATTTGCAATGTACCTATTATAGTGCTATAGATCATACTGTTGAATATTGACGGCAGCTAATCGCAAAGTGGTAAGAGAAGAGTATTCCACCACCGTAGAAACAGAACCATAATTTGAACCACGCTATAAACCATCCCCAGAATCAGAATCAAGGACTAGCTATAGGAAAAATTTCAACAGAACCCAAGAATCAACCTGCAAATGTTGAAGGCATAACTCAAGGAGGTGCGACAACGGGTGATGATGGACCACTCCCATAGATCTTCTTGGTGGCTTGAAAGAAGGTGGAATTTGATGTCAACACTGAGAAAGAAACATTATTCGATGCAAGAGATGCCATAAAAATGGAATTGGGTAATTTTCATATCTATGAAATGCCATCCGATTTTGATTCGACACTTGTAGTAGGGCCATTGTAGAAGGCTAGAACATTACAAAGTTTCTTAGAATTTTCTCGGTATTTAGGAAAGGATCTAGATGTGATAGACAAAATATAAAGTATATTACACCAATAAGAGAAAGGGAGACAAGACTACATCATGAACTCTTTGCATAATAAGAAACAGAAGAGAGATGAGAATGGGTGTCCAAATAGGATATTATGATGTGGACTTGGTCATCATGGACCTAGGATCATATGTCAATATATTTACGAAGAAAAAATGGGAAAATATAGGGAAACCATAATTGGCTTGGTCCCCTATGCAACTGCGATTGGAAAATCGAGCCAGAGTGTCTCTGATTAAAAGAGTACCACAATTTCTTGTCGAAGTAAAAGGACTAAAGAATTATCCATACTTCAATGTTATTGAAATCGTCAAAGAAAGTAGCTTTTATCCCATGTTATTGGGTATTTGCTGGGACAATTATAATCTAGCAGTGATCAACTTCAAGAAGAGAATGATGAGTTTTGAGAATCGTGGCATGCAGATAATTTCCCCATTGGATCCAAGTGAAGGAAGAATATATGTCGACCCAGTAAAGGAGGAAGTCGTGGGAGGATGTGATCAAGCATATAATATTTTGGAGGATTACATCCATCTCACCGTGGACTGGGAGCTAGGATGGAGAACTACTAGCTCTGCATCATCGGATTCTGACAATGCACTAGAGAATTAGCAAAATTGGCTACATGAAGTATTGATTCAAAAGTGTGGGCGAGTCATTCAATCACTACGTCGGGTCGCAATGGAGGTTATCAAGATACCAAAATATGAAGGGATACCCAACCTAATTGATTTCATCGATGAGTTTGAAGACAAAGTATTAGAACCTTATTGAATGTTAGCACTGGAGGAAGCACTGAATTCCACTCCAGCAAGATGGTGGGCGACACATAATAACTCAATTGGCAGTTGTTCGATATGTTGCAAACTAATGGATGTTCAATTTGGGGTAGTAAAGAATTACCAGGGAGAGAAGTATCATGGAATGAATGATCCCAATCATCATTTGGTTCCATGTCATACTGCATGGGTTTCAAGACTATGAGACAAATGGTTACATGCTTTTGTCCATAGATTGGATTAGATGTCGTGACAATGGTACATATTAACATAACTATGGAGGGATATTACAACATGGGAATACTTGAATATTTAATTCGGTCAAACCTTCATCTTTGTGAGTGATGATCCAGTAATACATACCACATTTTAGCACATCCATAATTTCCTCTTGGAAGTAGTTCCAGTGGAATTTCCTGCATAATCGCATGAGACACCAGTAACGCAGTTGATGACAGAATGTTACAATGTGATAGGAGAACCTGACGACGGGAATTACCAAAAGGAATATTAATATCATAGAGTCAAAAGGGAGTTGGAATATCACAGCACCAAAAGTACCTATTGACAAATTTCAACAACCTCTTAAGATACACAAGGTCAATATTGTGAGGCCAAAGGACCCAAAGTTCTCTAGTGTAGGATATTATTGGAACAAAGATACTATGGAAAATATCATCGATCTGGTTTATGAATTACAAGATATATTTTAGATTAAATTTATTGAGATTATTTTGGGGGACATGGGAGAAATCAAAATCCTATTAAATCCATATGTGAAGCTGATGAAGCAGCGACCTTATCAATTGAAACTGCGATACAAAGAAAGACTGAAATTTGAGCTCGACATGATGCTGGATGTTGGAAGCATCGATCCTATGAAAGAATTGGATTTATTAGTCCAATGGTGGTTCAAGACAAGAATACATGAAAAATATGGATCTATGTCAACCTTGGGAAGCTAAATGATGCATGTCTCCATGATCTGTTCCCAACACCTTTTACTGAAGAAGTACTAGAAGGAGTCGATGGACAATAGATCTATTCATTCACACATAGATTTTTGGGATACCATAAAATAAATAATGTGAAGGAATATCAACAAAAGAAAACTTTTGTGACGGAGTGGGGATGTTTCTAGTACAAAGTGATGTTGTTTTGCCTCAAGAACACACCTACAATCTTCTCAAGGATAGTAGTTGCTGCATTTAAGGATTTCATTCAGACATTTTTGGTTGTGTATATGGAAAATTGGATTGTATATGGGTTGGTGAAAGACAACATTTCCAACTTATGGCTGATGTTGGAGAGATGTCGACAACATCATATCTTGATAAATCTATGGAAGTGTATATTTTGTGCATCGTTTGGAATTTTGTTGGGACACATTGTCTGTAAGGAAGGAATTTTGGTGGATCTTGCTAAGATCATGATAATTGTTAATATGCCCCCATCAACAATAATGAAAAAATCATGTAAACATTGTGGAATAGAGGATATTATCATAAGTTCATACGAGGATACGCAGCAATCATGACTCCTATGGATAAATCGCTGAAAAAAGGTGTAAAGTTCGAATGGATTGACGAGTATCAACATTTTCTTGATGTTATAAATTAAAGAATGGCCACAGAACTGATATTGGTCTTTCTTGATTGGACGAAGGAGTTTCAGAACCATGTCAATGTTTCATCAGTCACACTAGGAGTTATTTTGGTAAAACTAGGATAAGGAGTGATTAACCATCCAATCACTTTCGCAAGCTGGAATTTGTCATCTACGGAAAGGAACTAAACAATGAGAGATAGCGAAGGATTGGTTATGGTATATGCATTGCAGAAATTTTTCCATTATTTGTTTGGAGGACACTTCAATATGTTTACCAATCATTCCACATTAAAATACGTGGTCAACAAGCCTGTGTTAGGGGGAATATATGTTGATTCTTTCTACTCTTCTAACAATTTGATTTCGAGATAATTGTGAATCCAATTTGATTGAATGTCAAACCCGACCATTTTTCAAGGATTGAGACAAGAGAAGAAAAAATCAGCATTGAGGATGGCTTACTTGATGCACAATTGTTTAAGGTAGGAATGGTAGATGACCATTATGAGCATATTTTCTAGTTCCTATCGATAGGAAAGGAACCATAAGACTACATGATGAACCAAAAGAAGCAAGTAGGCATCTGATATGTGTATTTTCAGTTGATTCTAGGTCAACTCTACAAGATGGGTTCGAATTATATTTTATGACAATATGTCCTACCACACAAACATGAGAGAATAATAGTTGAGGAACATAATGGAGTCGAGGGAGGACATTATGGAGGTTGCAGAGCTGCCAGGATGATACTTCAAGCTTTCCTATGGTGGCCAACCATGCACAATAATTTCATGGATTATGTGAAAAGTTACGATGTATATCAAAGGATGGGGAAGGCATCATGATGGGATGAGATGAAATTAGTAACTTAGGTAAAGTTGTAGCCATTTGATAAGTGGGAAGTGGATTTTTTGGGACCCATTAATCCACAAGGAAAAAATATGGGTGTGTGATACATATCACTTCGATAAACTACTTGACTAGATGGGCAGAAGAAGCACTACTGGGGGATTGTACTACTACGACTGCAGCAAGGTTCCTCTTTGATAATGTCATTACTTGGTTCAGTTGTCCAAAGATACTGATGAGAAACCAAGGGATTCATTTCATCAATCACACCGTTAGCACAGTGACAGAGGAATTCAATATTCAGAACAAGAAGAGCAACCCATATGACCTACAAGGAAATGGAATGGTCGAGGCATTCAATAAGGTATTGGAGCATTCACTAACAAAGGTATGTAATGCAAACTATGATCACTAGGATTTGAAAATTATTGTGATATTATGGGCATACATAACTACATGTAAATGATTGACGAGGAAAATACCATTTAAGCTACTTTATGGAAAATAGATGGTGATGCCAATGTAGTACATTGTTCATATCCTATGCATAGCAGCAGTGACAGGAATGAATGATGAAGGAGCACTTGAGTAACGCTTGATGCAATTGGTGAAACTAGAGGAGTATTTGTTCATTGCATGTTTTCATCAACAAGTTGAAAATTATTGACATAAGGCATGGAACGACCACCATGTGAAATCAAATTAATTCCAACAAGGAGATATGCTGCTACTCTACGACAACAAGTTCGTAAAGCATTCGAGTATGTTACAAATGCAGTTGTTATGACCGTATATAATTCATTTCATCACCGATGGAGGTGTAGTGCAGTTACAATAGTTAGATGGGATTTTTCTACCAAAGATATGTTGATGTAATTGTAACTTCGGAATGTATTCACTTGTATTTCTTATGTATTGTAACCTGATGTTTATTCTGGGATGTGTCTGTAATATACTTGACTCATGTCATGCCCTAATGTTACTATAGGGAGGTTCTATAATGTAAACAAGTCATGTCAAGTCATTTTGGGTAACCCTCCTATTGATCAAGGTTTAAATTCCTCGCAGTTCCGGGGCACTAGGGTTATTAGACTCTTCTAGAGAAGTTGTCCCTAGTAGGGGTTTGTCAAGTCAGGAATTAGTATAAATAAAGAGCTGGCCTTTTTATTTATTACACACTCACTCACACTCAGTTGTAGTGCATAGGTGAGGAAGAAGAAGACATTGGGGCTAGGAAGAAAGAGGTTGCTGCTATCGGGAGATCATCTTACTGTTTTGGGGTTTTACTTTTGGTGCTGATTCTATCTCTAAGGAATTTGCAAGTTTTTCTCCATTTATGGTTTCCCTAAGGATAAACATCGTTTTCATTGTCTCTTTTGTTTGATTGTTGTGCTTGTTATTCTCTCAATTAAAGATCCTAATATAATGCTAGCTTAATGTTAAAAATATAACATGGTATCAGAGCTAACCTGAGAAGAAGACACTGTGCAGCTGCAGGAACTAGGGATTCCTACTTTGTGGTTCTCTCTACACATATTTTCAGCAAAATAAGGTTGGAATAACTCTCCTCCCTAGGGCACATATTTCTGTCGAAGCAGAATCCAATTCTAAGGTTTTTCAGTTTTGGACCCGACACTACTGCTGGAAATTAGGGCTTTCCACAGAAGTGGAATTTTTTAGTGAGCGCATGCCTGGATTTATCTCCTCCTCAAAATTGAAGTTTAGAGATCAATATCAAAGCATTTGGTTGGATAGAACTCTAGAAAAGCAAAACCCTAATCTGCTCCTGAACCAGCGCTATAGAATTTTAGCTCCAAATCTAGATCCGACATCTTGACCTGGTAAGATCTAAATCTTTTGTATTTCCATTTGAGGTTCTCATTTAATATGTCTCATCATACCAATCTTGATGAAAATCTTGAGGGAGCTGATAACTTCTGAGCCTGGAAGTATAGGATCTCCCTGGTCCTCGAAGAAAATGAGTTGGACTCCTATATCAATGAGGAGGTTCTAGTTCTAGAGAAAGATTAGGCTAAGGCCTTACATAAGAAGAAGTTGGTTATGGCTAAAATAATTATTGTTGTTTCAATCAAGGATCAGCTGATACCACAGGTGTCCTCCATAAAGACACCTAAAGCTATGTTTGATTCCATAACCAAACTGTTTGAAGGGAAGAACATAATCAGGAAGATGACTCTAAGAAACCAATTGAAGAATGTAAAGATCGAGAATGATAAGACCATCCAGTCTTACTTTACTAGAGTATCTCAGATCAAGGAACAGCTGGAAGAAATAGATGAAGAAGTGGAGAATGCAGAGATTGTGATGACCACCTTGAATGGTCTACCTAAGGCATGGGACTCCTTCATTCAAGGAATCTGTGCCAGAAAGAAGTTAGTCATGTTCAGCAGACTATGGGAAGAATTCTCTCAAGAAGAAGCTCGGATAGTAGCTCAAGCAGAAAAGATGGGAAGTGAAGATCAAGCTCTCATAGCCCACACCAAGAAAACCAGAAGGGACCATCATCACTCCAAAGGTAATATTTCACATTCTAAAAGAGATTGGTATACCATTAGATGTTACACATGTGATGAGAAAGGTCACATATCCAAATACTGCCCTAACAAAGGGAACTCAAAGAAGAAGAAGGGAAAGAAGAGAAGACATCATGCTCATGCTGCAGAAGATGATGAACCTTCCACAAATAGAATCCGACAAGAAAGTGACGATTCTTCAAGAGATGAAGAATATGTGCTGATCTCCACTCTCACGGGAACTATCTCACATGGAAGAAATGATTGGCTTATAGACAGTGGTGCTTCCAAGCATATGATGGGATTCAAAGAATCATTTGTGAAAATATCTGAACATGAATCACCTCACAAGGTGAAACTTGGGGATGACTACAAGTATCCAATAAAAGGTAGTGGTGAATCCTCCTGTAAACTAGACTCTAGAAAGTCCATGAAAATGAAAAATGTATTGTTTGTACCAGGACTAAAGAAGAACCTCCTCTCCATATCTGCATTGGATGAAAAAGGAATGAGGGTTGATTTTGTAGATGGCCAAGTTCTTATGTGGCAAAAGGGAAAGACTTTTGATGATGCAATAATGATTGGGGAACACAAAGGAGGTCTATACAAATTGAAGGGCCAACCAGAACAAGATTTGTTTCATGACTCAGTAGAACCGAATGAGCTTTGGCATAGAAAGCTTGCACATGTGCATTACAGAGCACTGCCACTTGCAAACAAAGTTGTTCAAGGTCTTCTAGAAATATTGACAAAACATGATGGTGTTTGTAAAGGATGTGCAAAAGGAAAGAACACAAAGAAGACATTTCCAAGTAGCAAGAGCAAGGCAAAAGGAATCTTGGAAATCATTCACTCTGAAATATGTGGTCCGATGTCATCCAATTCATTGAGCGGGTATGTATACTATGTCTCTTTCATTGATGATTTTTCTAGGAATACATGGATATACTTCATGAAGAACAAAGATGAAGTATTCAGCAAGTTCAAATAATTCAAAACCTTGCTCAAGAACCACACAGAAAAGAAGATCAATATTTTTCAATCAGATAATGGCAGAGAATTCACATCAAATGAATTCAATGAATAATGCAAAGATTCAAGGATTAAGAGGGAGTTAGCCACTCCATATAATCCAAAATAGAATGGAGCTACAGAAAGGAAGAATAGAACGATCATGGAAGTTGCAAGGGCCATGCTTCATGATCAAGATCTTCCCATGCATCCATGGGCAGAAGCTGTAAGAATAGCAGTGTATGTACAGAACCATACTCCATACAGAGTACTCGAGAATTAGACACATGAAGAAGTATTTTTCGGCAAGAAACCAGAAGTCAACCATCTCAGAATATTTGGCTATCCAGTCTACATACACATTCCAAAAGAGAAGAGGACAAGATTAGATCCTTTAGGAAAGAAGGGTATATTTGTGGGATACTCTGAAAGATCGAAGTCTTACATAATATACCTCCTAGGATTCAAGAAGATCGACATCAGAAGGGATGTGAAATTTGATGAAGACTCAGTGTACAACAAATCCAGAAAGAGACCCGCTGAAGAACTAGAAGAAACAGAAGCACCCTGAATGCATCACACAACCATGAACGAAGAAACTCAAGAAGAAGATCGAGAATTTGAAGAACCTCAAGAACATGTAGATCCACCTCATGAGAATAATCCTCATAAGAGGAAACATTCTTGGGTACAAGAATCTATCCAAGGTGCAGAAAGATATGGGGCTCCAAAAGAGAATCATAGAGAAAGAAAGAGGACCATATCTTGCTTCGGGTATGTAGCATTATTATGTGATTTCATCGATAAAGAACCTTCCAATTATGAAGAAGCAGCATAACGAAAGAATGGAAGGATGCTATGATCAAAGAGTATCAATTGATCATGAAGAATGATGTTTGGGATGTTGTCCCAAAACCAGAAGGGAAGTCATTTGTAACTTCCAAATGAATCTACAAGATCAAGCATGCTGCAGATGGTAGCATAGAAAAACATAAAGCAATATTTGTTGCTCGCAGTTTCTCCCAGAAAGAAGGAATATACTATGAAGAAAAATTTGCATCTATAGCTAGATACACTTCCATTAGATTAGTACTTGATCTAGGTGCAGTAATGAAATGGAAGATCCACCATATGGATTTCAATACTACTTTCTTGAATGGTGTAGTGGAAGAGGAAGTGTATGTGGAGCAACCACTCGGTTTTGAGACACATGACAGGGAGTCTCATGTATGTAGACTGAAGAAATCCCTGTATGGTTTGAAATAGGAACCCAGGACATGGTATGGAAGAATTGATGGTTTCCTATCCTGTTTGGGATTTACAAAGAGTAAAGCAGATTCCAACCTTTACTACAAGGTTGAAGATGGAAATCCAGTGATACTCCTACTGTATGTGGATGATCTGTTTGTAACAGGTGTGGATGGGTTGATTGCTGATACAAAGAGAAAAATTTCTACCGAGTTTGAAATGAAATACTTGGGTATGATGCATTATTTTCTAGGCATGGAGGTGTGGCCAAATGCAGATGGAATCTTCCTCGGACAAGGGAAGCATGCAGTAGAGATCTTGAAGAGATTTGGGATGATGGACTGCAAGGCCTTAACCACACCTATGGCATCAAACCTGAATCTATTGAGTGATGCTTCATCTAATTTGGTTGATGGCACGATGTATCATAAGATGATTGGGTCCTTGATGTACCTAACGAATACGAGACCAGATATTTTCTTTGCTGTGAACACCTTGAGCCAATTCCTGACAGATCTGAGACATGTTCACTTGATTGCTGCAAAGCATATTCTGAGGTACTTGAAGGGTAAAATTGATTAAGGTCTCAAGTATAAGACTGATCAGAGGATTAACCTAGAGGTTTATGTTGATTCAGATTGGGTAGGCAATGCCATCGATAGGAAGAGCACTTCAGGGTGCTTCTTTAGTATGGGATTAGGTGTGATCTCTTGGTTTAGTAGGAAGAAATCTTGTGTGGCACTGAGTACAAATGAAGCAGAGTATGTCGTAGGTTGTTCAGCTAGTTATGAGGAAGTATGGCTGAGGAAGCTACTGTCTAATTTATTTGACCTCTAGTTAGATGCTACTTGTATACATTGTGACAAAAAGAGTTGTGTGAAGTTTTCAGATAACCCGGTGTTCCATGACAAGTCGAAGCATATCGAGCTCAAGTATCACTATATCAGGGATATGGTGCAGAGAGGAGCAATGAAGCTCCAATATGTTGCGATCGATGAATAGATAGATGATGTGTTGACTAATCCATTGGCTAGGGTGAAGTTTGAGTACTTGAGGGAGAAGCTTGGTGTTCTCTAGATCGAGATTCCTCCCAAGAGGAAGTGATGTGTCCATACTGAGCCCTTTTAACATGGTGAGAGGATTGGTTCCTTCCATGATCAGATGTAAGTGATGTGCCCTTATTACATAGTGAGAGGATTGGTTCCTTCCATGGTCAGATATAAGTGCTGCGCCCTTTCGACATGCTTATAGGATTTGTTCCTTCCATGGTCAGATGTAAGAGCTATGATATGGTGAGAGGATTGGTTCCTTCCATTGTTAGATGTATGTGATGATTCCACATCCGACATGAAAAAGGGTTGGCTCTGTGAAGACACATCTACTATGAAAAAGGACTAGCTCTACGTGGGTTCCACATCCAGCATGAAAAGGGTCTGGCTCTGTGAAGACACATCTAGTATGAAAAAGGACTAGCTTTGTGTGGATTCCACATCCAGCATGAAAAAGGGTTGGCTCTGTCAAGACACATCTAGTATGAAAAAGGACTAGCTTTGTGAAGACTCATCTAGTATGAAAAAGGACTGGATCTATCTGCATGCCACATCTAGTATGAAAAAGGACTAGCTCTGTGAAGACTCATCCAGTATGAAAAAGGATTGGCTCTGTGTGGATGCCACATCTAGTATGAAATACGACTAGCTCTGTGAAGACTCATCCAGTATGAAAAAGGACTGGATCTATGTGGATGTCACATCTAGTATGAAAAAGGACTAGCTCTATGATGATACATCCAATTTTAAAAAGGACTAGCTCTGTAGATGTACATCCAACATGAAAAAGGGCTGGCTCTGTAGAACTTCCTGTGATGAGAAGAATCATGAGATAGCACCCGTGATGATCCAGTGATAATGATACAGTAATGATGGTCGAGATCTAGTGATGATGATCCAGATCCAGTGATATCCAGATTCAGTGATGATGATCCAGATCCAGTGATGATCCAGATCTGATGATGACGATGACTTGAAGATGAAGATGACCTGAAGATGAAGATGACCTGAATATGATGAGGACTCAATGATGATCCAGATGATACTAAGAAGAAGACTTGTGCTGATAAATTGTGTCGAGAGAATAACTTCCTAGTTAAGAGGGAGTGTTGATGTAAATGTAACTTCAGAATGTATTCACTTGTATTTCTTATGTATTGTAACCTGATTTTTATTACAGGATGTGTCTATAATGTACTTGAGTCATGTCATGCCCCAATGTTCCTATCAGGAGGTTCTATAATGTAAACAAGTCATGTCAAGTCGTTGTGTGTAATCCTCTTATTGATCAAAGGTTAAAGTCCCCGCAGTTCTGGGGCACTAGGGTTATTAGACTCTCCTAGAAAAGTCGGACCTAATAGGGTTTTCTCAAGTCAGGAATAAGTATAAATAAAGAGCTATCCTTTCTATTTATTACACAATCATTCACACCTAGTTGTAGCACATAGCTGCGAAAGAAGAAGACACTGGGGCTAGAAATAAAGAGGCTACTGCTGTCAAGAGATCGTCTTATTGTTTTGGGGTTTTAATTTTGGTGCCGATTCTATCTCTGAGGAAGTTGTGGGGTTTTCTCCATTTATGGTTTCCCCAAAGATAAACATTGTTTTCAATGTCTCTTGTGTTTGGTTGTTGTGCTTGTTATTATCTCAGTTAAATATCCTAATATAATGCTAGCTTAATGTTAAAAATCTAACAAGAGAGTGAATGGGATTCGACAAAAACCTTATCGAGACAACAAGGTGGGACACCATGTCTAAAAATCCACACAGTGAAAAAAAATGAAATAATGATTTTATTAGTAAAGCTTTGGTGAGGAGTAGTCACTAAAAGTAAGAACAATATTAAGGAAGGAATAGATGTTAAAGTCACAACAAAAGGGGATCATGGCGACATTCGACAAGGTGTGATAGAGTAAAATAAGGCAGTAAATGAAGTAGTTAAACCAGATGAGCGGTGGAGAAAGTGGACGAGACACACATTTATGAGGAATTGAACTATTGGGTTTGAAAAATCACTGGCGGATTTGGTCGATCTCTGACGGATTCAGGTATGATGAGTAAGATCATTTGCACACACCCTTTCAGGACTATAATACTTTAATGGAGGGGAATTGGATGAACCATTGTGACCATTGAGCAAACAAGTGAGAGTGAAGGAAAGTAGTAGAGATAAGTGAAGAGTGAGAGGTCAGGAGAATGATAGCAATGGCCCAAGTCATTTCAATTCGTAGAACATAAGATTCATTGATCGCGATTGTTATGATTGTGGAAGATGACATAAGACTCCAGGAGAGTTTACCCAGAATGTTGAATAAGAGGGGCATAAATTTCCCAAAGTATCCACCATGGAAAATTAGGTCTACACGCAGTGCCACAAACGCCGCAGAAGTTGAGGTTGAGAATGGACTATCAATGACAGGAGGAGAGGAATCCATCACATGGAAGGGGATGACTATTGATGACATCCTCAGATATATACCACCATGACATGCAGGCATGTCATCGGTCAAGATTTCAAATAACCAGTGGAACCAAATGAAGATTCCGTCAACACAAAAAGGGGTGCATGTCACCATGAATATTGTGCCACACTTGATCAAATTGACCTATAGTGACCATGACATTTTGGCATACCCAGAGTTCACATAAGAACCCTATGAAAAGAAGACAAATGACAAGGGAGGTCTAGTTGTTAGAGTACTGCAGTAGTGGGATTTGGGGTTATAGCGATTGAGGTTGTTGGGAATCACCCACATGGCACATTTTAGCCACTCACAAAAGCAAATGCATGTGTCAAGAAGTTGTTTTCTTGTTTTCATGGAGGCTACCTTTGGCTCTAAACAAAGGTACCCATCACAATTGAATTGATATCGTAGATCTACAGGTTTCCAATTATAGGTGTTGACCCATTGAATTATTTTCGAGGAAGGGATATTCATAAGAAGTTAGTAGCAAATATTAAGAGAAAGTATGACATTATCAGGGACAGATGTGCATATGTTATAAATATCATCAACGACAAGGAATTCTGAGTCGGAGCCAAGACGTTAGCTATGAAGATGGTATGAAAGGATAGACCCAACCAATGTACCCCATGGGTAATTGCACACATAGAGCAATGCACCAAAGGAGTCCAGATGAAATGGTCATTGTTCTTGATGAATCAACTTAGCGAGGATACAATGTTTCCAGAAGAGGGTAAGAATCCCTTCACTTAATCATGGTTGTTAATATTAATTGCACTTTTGGGTTCAAAGGAATACAAATTTTATTAAGGGATGGATGTGGAATTCATTAAAACATGTCGAGTCACACGCTATCAGAATGATTGGTGGATTAACGGTAAGGAGTGATAGGTTCACTGCATGATACATTTTTATTTGTATTGGGATAGTATTTGAAATGCAGTAGGGAAGGCTCCGCATCTCACTGAGGAGACAACGATGAAGTAAATATGAACAGCATGATTCACGATGGGACCACATGCAATCCATATCCAAGCGTGACATGATGGTGAGAATCAATGGATCACCTCATCATACAAGCTTATAGATGCATAATTAGAGGCCATTATTGATGAATGGATCACCGAATGGAAAGTATCAGTTAGCATAGAGGAGTTGTTGGACATGAAAGCGGGTCCACCACCTGACATTCCAGTCGATCAGGAGAAAATGAAGGATTTTGGCAAGGAATCGTAGGAAGAGTCATCCAATAATTGGTCTGATTTCAAGATAGAACGATAATTTGAAGGAGGGAGAACCAAACAAAGGTTTGAGCAAGGAGAGGGAAGCAACGCACCCAATATAGAGTATGACCTAGTCAGTTGCATATTGGTTGTGATCACTAATGTTACTACTAAGAGCCAAGTGTAGTTGAAGAAACATTCGACCATCTATTTTCACCAAGCCAAGAGATTGTTGCAATCCTTCATGAACACTATCCTAGAGAAGGTAACCCATCTTGATATGCTACAGAGACTAGCATAGCTAAGTATGGGTAAAAGGGTGAGGATCGTACAGATTCTATCGCATGCACTGGAGATAGAAAGTGAAGATGTTGATGAAGCTATGAAATAGTTTAGCATGATCAGTATTGATGTCAATGAGATGCCAATGCATGCAGTTGCATGATTACAGAAGGAAGCTATCTAGGAGATCACACACCATGAATAAATCATGCATGACCAGTTAGTAAAGTCATGGGAGCAAGTAGAATTAGCGAAGGAGGAGATCAAAAGGATGAATAACACGTAGGAGGAGAAGGTAATGGAAAGAAAAAATTCCTTTGAGGACAGGGAAATAATAGAGAAGGAAATTTCATCTTCTTGTAAGGAAATTCTTGAAATCACCTCGAAGATGTTTGCAGAAGCCAAGATATTGTGACTAGGCTAGATAGTCACGGACTTAAAGAAGGAGAATGAAAACTTGCATGCATGAACAGTCTTAAGCACACCACCTAAGAAAGTCTCCAAGTACATGAATAAGATAGAGGATGCGACATCTCAGATCGAGGACTATGAGAAAATGGGAAAGGAAATGGCAGAAGAAACCAGAAAGTTTTGGATGAGTGTGGTCTAGGGTGAGCAATTACAACAACTAGATGTGTAGCTTCATGAGGTGAAGGTACAACTAGATGTGATGTGAGCATCCTTAAAATTCATGGCCCTGGTTGTAATGCTCCTGACCCTCCGACCAGCGAAGAGGATGCTATGATAAATCAAATCATCCGAGCATATATCCCCATAAACATGAATATACATACATATAATGCTAAAGCATGATGCTTAAAAACATAAAACATATTACGAAGCATAATCATTCATATACACAACGGAAGCAAAATAGATCAATCAACACTCATGCATATACAGATCAACATTTAACATGTATATCATCATTCATCAACGGTAAATATGATTGCAGACACAAGTTAGGTAAAAATACTTATCTTATTAAGAACTTGTTCCACAACTAGCTACATCGCTGCAATGTTCCACCCAACCATAGGCCCGCATGCTCCTTAATGTGTCAGCAACGCTGCCATCCCTGAGCTGGGCATGATTTCCCAAGGAATAAGGAACTAACAAGCTTACACATAGCCAAGGATAACAACACTACAAGGGTACATAGTTCATCCAAGCTGACACAGTTGGGTTTATCAGGCGAATATCATATCAACCAAGCCAACCAAGTTGGGTTTATCAGGCCATCCAAGAGCTAGGAAAGGCTAAATGCTAACCTGTTGATCTCATTGAAGAGCTATAGACACCAACACCAGAGCCATCCTGGCTTCTAGAACACCCACACACACCCAACATAAGGAAATCAGTCCCTTCTCTGCAATGCAGTCCCTTAGACCCTGATCTCCCTTCCAGTGCTATTTAGGGGTTGTGGAGAAGAAATCTAGCTCAGTAGCTCTGTCTTTGTGGCTCTCAAACCACCAGGTTTATCAAGCACCTCAGGCCCTCATTCACCAGTCCAATACAGTCCGAGGACAAAACCACTGCATGCAAGCAGCCAAACAGCTATTCAAGCTTTTACAGGGGAAAAATACAGTTCATCAATCGTGGGAAAACAATAGCCCACAAACCACTATGAACCCATAGCACCTAATCCTCAATGCAATCATTGGATAAATTGTATAGGCAGAAAATGGGGAAAGAACAAACTCCCAAACTATGCATGATGGAAAAAGACACAAGAAAAGCAAAATGTGGAAAACACATAGAAGAAACCCACAGCGTTAATCACGATGAAACAACAAATTGTTCCACATTCCAGACACACCAGCAATGTTGGACAACAAGGGACACACCAGCGAAATTGGACAACAAGGGTCCCTTCTCCATGATGAAGCCAACACACCCTTCACAATCGGAAATGGTGGAATAAATGCAGGTTCTATGCATGATCGGGAGGAAATAACATCTTCGACTAGAAAAACGGTGTATGAGAGGGAAATTCCAAACCCCCACACAAGAAATTTCCACCCTCCACCTGAGGAAAATGAACAGTCACCATTGGAATAGTGGACAGACCATCCGCAACACAGAAGGCGTGTTGTGGAGAGAGTGCAGGTGTAAGCGTAGTGGTATTTTTGCCAACAAATAGATGCCCCAACTAATCAACAGAACAATGAAGGTGGTGGTTGGATGAAATAAGGGAAAATGAGAAAAACAAACATGTTGGTGACACATGGCTTTTCCCCCATGGCTCAAGGTTCATCATTTCCCCTCCTTATCCTTAGGAATCATGCCCCTTCTCAATTTAGTCACAGTGAACATAGCTGGTTGGGTTATTTAATTAAAATGCACATTTACATGATGTCACAATTTAATATATGTCACATGTCCCGATATACCATCGGTGACCATTCCAATCCAAATCATAACATAATCAAATATATGGTGGGGATTTTGCCTTTATCTCCTCACCATGATTATTTACAATATATGTATCATGTATAATTAATGAAAATGGGGTCAAAACCAAGGTGTTACATTGCCCTCCCCCTTCAATAGCATTGTTCTCATTGCTTTACAAAATTTGAACAAAATGCTACACTGCTACCGCCTCAGTGTTCCACAAGATTGAACAAAAATGGATGTGTCAATCGCATGGCATCCTCCAGCTCCCACATATCCTCTTCAAGTCCATAGTGCTCCCATTTCACCTTTACCTGCCCTATGGCTCCGTTCCGGAGCATTGTGACTTTATTGTCGAGGATGCGCATTGGCTCGATTTGGAACTCTCCCTCAGGTTCCACCTGAATCACATCCCATTTTATCACATGGTTTGGATCATGTACATATTTCTTAAGCAAAGAAACATGAAAAACATTATGAGCTCTACTAATAGCATGCAATGCAAGTCTATATGCAATAGGCCCTATTCTTTCAAGCACTTCAAATGGCCCACAATATCTAGGTGACAGCTTGGCACAACTTCCAAGCTTCAAGGAACTTTTATTTGCTTTCACTCTGAGGAAAACATGATCCCCAACACTTAACTCTCTGTTCATCCTATGCTTATCTGCATAGCTTTTCTGTCTGTCCTGTGCTGCTTTCAGATTCTGTCTAATCTTTACAACCTCTTGCTCCATTCCTTGAGCAGTTTTGGTCCAAGCACAACTCTGTTCACTTTTTTATTCCAAGTCACTGGTGTCCTACACCTTATTCCATACAAAGCTTCATACGGGCTCATCCCCAAGGATGCCTGTTGTCCATTGTTGTAAGCAAACTCTACCAAGTGTAAGTAATCTTCCCACATGGTTGGTTTGTCCATCACATACATGTGAAGCATGTATTCTAGCACTTGATTAACTCTCTCTCTCTACCCATCTATCTAGGGATGGTATGTAGTGATGAAGTTTAGCTTTGTACCCAAATCCGCAAACAATCCCTTCCAAAAATTGGAAGTGAACTTGACATCTCTGTCAGAGACTATTGCCTTTTGCAATCCATGCAATTTGAAAATCTCCTTCATGAATATATTTGCAATGTCATCCATCTTATGCATAGACTTTATTGGTATAAAATGTGGTTCTTTTGTCAACTTGTCTACCACAACCATGATGGAATCATGTTGTCTCCAAGTCATCGGCAATCCTGTAATAAAATGCATGGAAATAACTTCCCATTTCCATTCTGGAACTGGCAAAGGCTGTAACAAATCTGCTAGATGTTGATGCTCAACCTTTACCTGTAGACATTTCATACACCTTGAAATGTATTCAGCCTTGTCCTTTTTCATCCCTGGAAAAAAGTACTGCTTTCTACTTATAGCAATTGTCTTCTGGTACCGTGGGTTACCAGCATACGGAGCTTGATGGATTTCATCCATGACAACTCTCCTCAAATTTGCTACATCTGAAGTATAAATTCTGCCTTTATAAGTAAGAATTCCATCTTCTTCCAATTTATATCCCTCATACCTCTTCTCAAGGTTTTTCTGCTGCAAATTGTCTTTTACCTGCTCATACAATTCATCTTCGAGAACATGATTAACAATCTACTGCCTCAAATCTGATTGTCAAATACTAAGAGATGCCATATGCATTTCCTGTACCTTCCTGTTGAGTGCATCAGCTACCTTTTTCTCTTTTCCTTTCATGTGCATGATTTCAAAATCAAACTCACATAGAAATTTTATCCATCTCGCTTGTCTAGCATTCAGAGTAGGATGATCAAACAAATACTTCAGGCCACAATCGTCTATCCTGAGCTCAAATATTCTACCCATCAAGTAATGTCTCCACATCTTGAGAGCATGTACTATGGCTGCAAGCTCTAGATCATGCGTGGCATAGTTCTTCTCATGCTCATTCAACTTTCTTGACTCATAACATATCACATGGTTGTCCTGCATAAGGACTCCTCTAATACCTTTTCTGCATGCATCGGTACATACCACAAAATATTTCTCTGGATCTGCAAGCTTCAATACTGGTGCACTAGTGAGCAGATTCTTCAACCACTAGAAGCTCTCTTCACACTTTGAAGTCCATTCGAACTTCATCCCCTTCTTTTTCAAATAAGTGATGGCATGTGCAACCTTGGAAAATCCTTCAATGAATCTCCTATAGTATCCTGCAAGTCCGATAAAAGATCTTACATCCGTCACATTTCTTGGAGTAGGCCAATTCATAATGGCTTCGATCTTCTCAAGGTCTACTGATATACCCTCTTCTAAGATAATGTGACCCAAATACTAAATCTTATCTCTGTAGAAGTCACACTTGATCAGTTTTGCATACAACTAATGTTCCCTGAGCACTTCCAATGTCAGTCTCAAATGCTCTTCATGCTCTTCCTCATTCTTAGAATAAACAAGAATGTCATCAAGGAAAACAAGAACAAACTTATCCAAATACTTACTGAAGACACTATTCATAAGGCACATAAATGTAGTCGATGCATTTTTGAGACCAAATGGTACCACTACAAACTCATAATGTCCATACCTTGTCCTGAAGGCTATCTTATGAATGTCTTCATCCTTGATCCTCACCTGATGGTAACCAGACCTCAAGTCAATCTTGGAAAGTACCTTTGCTTCTCTCATTTAATAAAAGAGGTCATCAATCCTAGGCAAAGGATATTTATTCTTCATAGTAACGTTGTTCAACTATCTGTAATCAATACATAACCTGAGTGTATGATCTTTCTTCTTCACAAACAGAATCGGTGCTCCCCAAGGAGACACACTCGGTTGGATATACTTCTTTTCGAACAACTCTTGCAGTTGCATCTTCAACTCTAGCATCTCCAGTGTACTCATCCTGTAGGGTGTCTTAGACATTGGTGGTGCTCCTGGCATAAGTTGAATTGTGAAATCAATGTCCCTCTTTGGAGGAAGCCCTAGAATCTCATTAGGAAACACATCCTTGAATTCTTGTAACACCTGATAGTCCTCCAACCTAGGAGTTTCATCTCGTGTTGGTTCCAAAATATGAGCTGCATATAACTGGCAACCTTTCCTACAGAACTTCTTCAACTGCATTGTTGAAACCTTTCTTACTGAAATTACCTTTGGAATACCTTTCACAATTACTGGGTTTCCTTCCTCATCTGTGCATTCGAAAGTCTTGTTATAACAGTCAAGCTTTACTCTGTGAGATTCTAACCAATCCATTCCAATGAGAACATCATAGGAACCAAGCGGTAGAACATTCAGATCTACACAAGTGATCAATCCATTCATAACCAATGGACATTTCTCTACCAATTCAATGAATTTTCTCTCAGTCCCAATGGCTAGCTGAACTAACCAAGATTTTCCATGCTTTACCTTCTTAAAAGCACAAATCTCCACTACCCTAGGAGTGATATAACTATGAATAGAACTAGGGTCAATCAAAATAGAAACAAATTGTTCAACAATCTTACCTGCAACTTCAACCACAGTTGACTGGTGATATACCTGGCGGTCCTCCAGTGCTGCATAAATTCTAGGGACTGCTCTTGCTACTTGACCCACTATTTCTGCTTCCCGATTATTATAAGCTGTCCTTGCACTTTCATTCTCAAGGGACAATATCTGCGCAAGTAGGGTCCTTCACATTTCCAACATTTGAGTGGGCCTTTATTATGATGTTGCTCTTTAGGCTTTCCACCTGTCACTCCAACTGGATTACTCACACCTTGGGATGGTTGCTTCTGTTGATTCCTTAATCTAGAAGGTTTGAAACCTTTCCTTCTTTTGTCAAACTTCTTGTTCTTCTTGTCCTTCCATGCCTTATGGTAATCAACTTTACCTTTGCTTTGCTCATAGCAATATTTAGCCTTTATTATTGCTTCTTCGAGAGTTCTTGGTTCATAGAAATCAATTCTATCTTTGTAAGCTTGAGGCAATCCAGTTAAAAACCCCTGGACCTTCACTTTTTCATCTCTGATGTACCGGACATACCTCAACAATTCCAGGAACTTATTTGCATATTCATCCATGGTCTGTTATCCCAATCTTAGCTCATGGAACTTATTAATCTTATCATCATAATACCTGTCAGAGAGGTATTTCTGCCTGAAATACTTCTTGAACTGTTTCCACTTCAGTTTCCTTTCACTAATATTATTTACTTGCTTGAAGTGTTCCCACCAAATTTATTCTCATCCATTCAGATTGAATATGGAAAATATTTCCTTCATGTTTCCTGAATAATCCTGTACTTGAAATTACTTCTTTATCCCAAGAAGGAAAGCTTCAGCTTCTTGTCCCGTCTTTATCTCACCATCAAATGTAGGAGGTTTGGCTTTCCTAAATTCATCTCGAGAGTGATCCCTATGGTGTTTTATTCTTATCCTTTTATGAGGAGATGAGCTTGTATCCTTGCAAGATTCTTCAGAATCAGATGATCCACTGGAAGTCCTTCTCCTTCTCTTAGTACTGCTCTTATTGCCTTCTCTCCCGAAGTCTATCTTCCTCTGCAAATCTATCAAAATTTGCAACATGGCAGCATTCAATTGATGTTTCTCTTCCTAGGATTTAATCAAGATTCTCATGGTGGCTGCAACCTCGGATGATGTATCTTGGAATATCCTTCCATTAAACTCTATGTCATCATTTCTGTTCTAGAAATTTTCTCCCATGGCATCTCCTGCACGCTCGTAAGAATCCTGAGCATCATACCTATCATGGGTTCTCATGACTGAACCACCTCTTCCTTTACCACACTGTTCTTTCTGGAGAACTGCTCTTCGAAGTTGTCTATAATTTTGCAATGTGTTAGTAACAAACTATTAGATTCATATCTTTAATATAAATCAAAACTATTTACCTTCCTCTTTTGGAAATTCATAAAACACAATCTTGCTTAAAACACAAAATTTTTCCCTCTTCCTTTTCAGCTCTGTTACCACTGACAGTCTACTGGAATCTGCTAAAAGATAGTTGAAAAATACTTGAAAAAACACTGAGAAATTCACTCGAAAACCCCAATTTCCTTAGGCCCAATCGGACCTCCTCCCAGCTATCTTTCTGATACTTCGATGGTCAAAACACCTAGTTTATCGGTGGTCTATTTTCCTACTTCTCTCCAGTGTTTCAGCGATCAAAATGACTAAACTTTTGATCTGTATCGGTGAGAAAATTGTCTGTTCATTAGGTGCAGTCCCTTGAGCAGCCGCAACGGCAGAACGTGATCTTACTATGGTTTCTGCAGACGTCTATCAACTATCAGGCCTACTATCCATCGGGTGGATAGTGCTTTAGACTACCACAACAGTGGGTTTAAGATCCTTTGATTCCTTTCAATCGCTGGCCTGATCGTCAAAAATTTTCTGATGACTTTATACTCTTCAAAGTTTTCTTCTAATCGGATCTTCTCCTTACTAATAACCCAGCATTTCGGCAATTGAAACCTCTAACTTTCTCCACTGTATCGGTGGGTTGCTTGTCTATTCCCTTCCACCGTATTGGCCCTGCAGTGGTCTACTGTTTCAAGTTTCATTGGTGATTCAAGCAACTATTTGTCACTGCCATAGTTATGAACCCAGAACTACTGTTCACTAAACACCTTGGCATCGACGATTGGAAGGACTAGTGCATCAGCGGAGTAGTTCAATCAGCAGCCACAACTGTGGCTTATAAAGTTCGATCCTTCTTCAATCAATGGCCCAATCTACTAATGATTTTAGACTAGTGAGCTGAAGCACATCGGCATCAGCAGTTGGAACTTTTCCTTGTTGGAAGACAAGTGATCTAGGCTTCCGCAACAGTGGGCGCACAAACCACTAACGTCTTCCGATGGACAATGATTTTGTTACTTAGAGAAATTTTTGAACTTTCTTTACTATTTCGATGGTCGAAGGCTCTATCCGTCAAAAGGATAGTACTCTATCTATCTGCAATGGTGGGTTTACAATCCCTTGATCCCTTCCGATCGACGACTGAAAGACAACCATCGCAACATCGGTAAGCGGAACCTGTATCTGTCGGAGGATTAGTGCACTAGTCTTCCGCAACAGCGATGCTTGAACCACTAATTCCTTCCGCTATTCATCGGTGATGAATACCACTAACATGTTCTGATGGCTGACAATTTTAACACTTAAACAAAATTTCACAAAACATTCCGTCGTTGGGTGGGCTTCAAACTAACATTTCCGTCGTGTCGGAGGAGCTTCACAGTAAGTTCTCCGATGAGCCAATGGCTGACGAATGCAACCTTTCCTCAATTTCCTTCTGATTACTATTCATTGGGTGGCCTTCCCACTAAGTGCTCCACTGCATCGGTAGAACTTGTCACTAATTTTTTTGATGAGCCGACATTCTGGGACTAAGAAAATTTTGTGAATTTTCTTGTCTTCACCCATTTTTCCTAGTTTCTTCTGGGCAGTAGGAAACCTGCCTTTGTTAACTGTTTCTCATGGCCCTCTAAGGCCCAAATGCTGCAACATAAGCTCTATCACTGCATCTTCACAGCCCATTTAGGCCCATGCTGCAACCAGAGCTCTGATACTACACTGTAACGTCCCCGACCCTCCGACCGGTGAAGAGGACGCTACGATACATCAAATCATTCGGGCATCTAGCCCAATGAACATGAACATACATACATATAATACTTAATCATGATACTTAAAACCATAAAACATATTACAATGCATAATCATTCATATACACAATGGAAGCAAAACATATCAATCAACACTCATGCATATACAGATCAACATTTAACATGTATATCATCATTCATCAACAATAAATATGATTGCAGACACAAGTTAGGTAAAAATACTTATCTTATTAAGAACTTGTTCCACGATCAGCTACATCGCTGCAATGTTCCACCCAACCATAGGCCCACATGCTCCATAATCTCTTAGCAATGATACCACCCCCAAGTCGGGCATGATTCCCCAAGGAATAAGGAAATAACAGGACTACACATAGCCAAGGATAACAACACCACAAGGGTACATAGTTCAACCAAGCCAACAAAGTTGGGTTTATCAGGCGAACATCAGATCAGCCAAGCCAACCAAGTTGGCTTTATCAGGCCATCTATGAGCTAGGAAAGGCTAAATGCTAAGCTGGTGAGCTCATTGAAGTGCTACAGACACCAGCACCAAAGCCATCCTGGCTTCCAGAACACCCACACACACCCAACACAAGGAAATCCATCCCTTCTCTGCAATGCAGTCTCTCAGACCCTGATCTCCCTTCCAATGATATTTAGGGGTTGTGGAGAAGAAATCCAGCTTAGTAGCTCTATCTGTGTGGTTCTCAACCCACCATGTTTATCAAGCACCTCAGGCCCTCATTCACCACTCCAATGCAGTCCGAGGACAAAACCACTGCATGCAAGCATCCAAACAACTATTCAAGCTTTTACAGGGGAAAAACACAGTTCATCAATCATGGGAAAAAACATCCCACAAACCACTATGAACCCACAGCTTCCGATCCTCAATGCAATTGTTGGAGAAATTGCAAAGGTAGAAAATGGGGAAAGAATAAACTCCCAAACTATGCGTGATGGAAAAAGACACAGCCAAAGCAGAATGTGGAAAACACACAGAAGAAACCCACAATGTGGATCAGGATGAAACAACAGATCATTCCACAGTCCAGACACACTAGCAACGTTGGACAACAAGGGACACACAAGCAACGTTGGACAATAAGGGTCCCTTCTCCACGATGAAGCCAAAAAACCCTTCACAATCGGTAATGGTAGAATAAACGCAGGTTCTATGCATGATCACGAGGAAAGAACGTCTTCGACTAGCAAAATGGTGTATGAGAGGGAAAGGCTAAACCCCCACACAAGGAATTTCCATCCTTTTAACTCCCTCCACCTAAGGAAAAAGAACAGTCACCATCGGAATAGTGGATATACCATCCACAACCCAGAAGGCACGTCGTGGAGAGAGTATAGGTGTGAGCGTAGTGGTCTTTTTGCCAGCAAATAGATGCCCCAACTAATCAATAGAACAATGAAGGTGGTGGTTAGATGAAACAAGGGGAAATGAGCAAAACAAACAGGGTGGTGACACATGGCTTTTCCCCCATGGCTCAAGGTTCATCATTTCCCCTCCTTATCCTTAGGAATCATGCCCCTTTCTCAATTTAGTTGCAGTGAACATAGCTGGTTGGGTTATTTAATTAAAGCGCACATTTACATGATGTCACAATTTAATATATGCCGTATGTCCCAATATACCATCCGTGACCATTCCAATCTGAATCATAACATAATCAAATATATGGTGGGGCTTTTGCCTTTAGCTCCTCACCATTATTATTTACAATATATGTATAATGTATAATTAATGCAAATGGGGTCAAAACTAGGGTGTTACACCGGTTGTGCAGGCTAGGAAGGAAACATAATTGAAGGTGCTATAGTAACGAGTTAGCGTAGCATGAGAAAGGAATCGGCACAGAACTGCACAGTTAGATGAGTTATAGGAACTCGGTGAGCAGTTGGCACTAAAATCTCTGGATGCACATGCAAAAAACCAAGAGTCTTGCACAAAAGTGACAATGAATATTGTATAGAATCCAGCCAATCAGGACATGGAAGATTGTGTAGCACTCATCACATGAAACAAGCAAGCGCTTGAGCAAGTCAAGAAGGAACACAACGACTTCAAGGCCAAGTTAAGAGAACACATGATGTCTAGTTGACAGGGCTCGGGGATGAGCCAAATTTTTTTTGTTGGGGGCCTATTGGAAAGATGTTCAAGTGCACAAGGTGTAACATGAAGGAATATATTGACAGGATGCAATTCAACCCGTGCAAGAGGAATATGTCGACAAGTAGTCGGCTTATTCACATTAATTGTGATTTTGGTCCAAGTTAGTTAGAGAGTCGGTTCATGTGGACATTTTTGTAATAGGAGAAATCCTATAAATAGAGTGAAGAATGTAACCTTAGGAGATCAGATCTTAACTTAGAGGAACAACTAAAATTTGTCTTGGATATCGTATGTATGTTTTGTGTACTATTTTGTACTATGGTTTTTGGTATGGGGTTGTCAATCATGTGATGTGTTTTGGAGATGTATTGTGACCTACTGAAGTTAACATGATAAGAATACTTCTGGAAACTCTATGTTCTCTTTGTTTGAGATACAATCTATGTTTCTTTCAAATCTTGCTAATTAATGCAATCTGAGTAATGCGATCTATATGGTTAATATGCTTAGTGTTTGATGATTTTTTTTTCTTATCTGAATGATACAAATTCTTCGTATGGTGAATGAATTATTACATGTCAACCTATTTTATAAATAATTACGTATTGTGTAACTAGATATGGTATGGATGAGGGTAACTAGTTTGGATAAACAATGAATTTAAACCCCCTTCTTGATATCTGAGTTGTATAGAGACAAAGAGAGAGATATTACGTGTGCAATTCCTATTCCAATATGCATAAATGTGGTTCCTATATACCTCCCTCAAACATCTCAGGTAAGACTGCATCTACTTTGTAGGTGTTGTTGGATAGGGTAAACCTGTCTGGGTTGGTGTTTAGGGAGATTGTGTCGAAGGGTGTCGACAGTGTGTGAGCCCCTATCACATGCACTCTCTCAATTTGTGGAATATAAATTTTTCCAAGATGATATAACAACTTATCGTGTATATGATAATCCAAATCTTCATTCCAAGAGCCTTGTATTAGTGATTCACATGCTTCTT
Organism: Pseudotsuga menziesii; assembly: GCA_001517045.1. Classification (NCBI taxonomy): domain Eukaryota; kingdom Viridiplantae; phylum Streptophyta; class Pinopsida; order Pinales; family Pinaceae; genus Pseudotsuga; species Pseudotsuga menziesii. The sequence goes on from LPNX010776612.1 coordinate 473,296, forward strand.
TAAAGTCTTCATCCTTAGTATATTGTTCAACATAGCTTGAATGTACCAAAGGACTTTGTTGAATGACAAGAGAAGAACTTATTCAAGATCTATATAACATATGTGAAAATTTCTTCTAAATTCCGGTCTTATAATTAATAGCCAAATGAAATTGTTGTAGAAAACCGATCATCGTGAAATGACTTGATTGCTGTAGCTTAGTTTGTGATTGAAGATATTGTAGTGGTTGATGATCAGTATTTATGATTGTTTCTTTACCCAATCGGTAATTTTTCCAATTCTTTACACTTTGTACTAATGCTTAGAAATATTTATCATGTTGATGTATTTGTAACTTCAGAAGATATTCCAATGTATATTATTATTGTATATTGTTCTACCCCCATCGGAGATGTGTTTACCTCCTTTCGGGGTGTCATTATTATGTACATAACTTGAGGTACAACTTTTGTTGTAAGTCGGGGAAATAGTCCCCACTGAAACATCATGGAATGTATTTTTGGAATCTCTCTAGTCTAAGTCGGACTAGTTAGATGTCATATTCCCACATTTTGATCGCCAGAAGTGTTGACCTTGCCTAGCACTAAGGTGGCCAAAAGATGCATTAAATAAATTAACCTAGGATATTTTAATTAAATGTCACTTAGGAGGCATGTACTTGATATATTAATTGTCATTAAATATTATTATGCAATTAATTAGGTGGAAAATAAGTTTCCATTAATAGTAGGACCACTTGGGCAAGCCAACTTGCCAAGGGAAAATTATAAACTGTATGAAAAAATCAACCAGATAGGAAAAGGTAAAGTGCCAAAATATATGAAAAAAGCAGTCAAATACAAAAGAGGCAACAATTGACAAAGGAGGGTGCATTTTCCTTTTTGGAGTTCAGTCATAAAAATAGGAAAGCCGAGAAAAGTTGTCATAGGAAAAATAGCAACTATGGGTCAAGGAAAGAAAATTTTCCAAATTGGATGAAGGAGGATGAAATGGAAACATATTTATTGTCTTACACATGCTAACTTACTCAACAGGGGTGAATTTTTGGCTAGGGTTAAGCAAGTGGTAACTTGCTTAAAAAGTGATTGACTTGCTCAACAAGTCACCCAGGTTTATTTAAAGACAATTGGAGCTCCATTTCTCAGTTGGGATATTTATTATGTTGATTTTTATGAATCCAAGGATTCCTTTCTGAGTTTTGTGTCTCAGGCTCTTGGGAGATGCGCCCCAAGGTTCTCATTCTCTCTCTCCTCTTCCCCTCTTCTCCCCTTCTCATTGCAGGTTACATTGGAGCTACGGAGCAGCCTCTTTGAGTTGATTAAGGATTTGTTAGCAGCCAACAGCCATGAATTACTATATATCACATTTAATTAACAGGTCCAATATTTTTCAATATCTAAGGGTTCAAACTTCCATGCCCTTCCTTGTATTATGTCAATAAAATACATTGTAATGATGCATAATGTTGAAGAGAGTGTTATAGTTAATTGATGAGAGTAATTTTGATTTTATTGGATGTAAAATGTTATCATAAAAATTATCTCCAATTTTTATTCCAATCTGATTTGAAATGGATGAGATTTACTCATTTTAAGTCAACCTAGTCTAGATTTGCATTGGAAAATAACTAGTTTTACTAAAATTGAAGCAAACAAGGCTATGTAAACTAAAACTGAGCTCTGTTAGTTCCTGTGGGTCAGTTATAGGAATACCTTCCCATATCAATCTCCAAAACTCTTTTTTTTTTCGTTCATACCATCCTTTTGGATCGTCCACTATGCAGGGATTCCCTTGACCAAAACTGCCAGAAATCCCCAAATTCACCAAAGACTCCTTAAAACTTTCCAGAACCTCAAAAAAATGTCTAAATTTTTTTTTTTTATATTACATTAAGGATGGAACCAACCTCTGCAAGTTTGCATAAGCCTTTGGTTGAAACAGACCAAACTACTCTCCTTAGTTTCACTGTTTGGCTGCCCAAAAGCGTGGTAGTAGGTTTCCGCGGTGCGGAATTTGAAACCTAAATGGAACCAGATCTAAATGTGTTAGAGGAGAGGAAATTTCATGTCTGAAATATATTTTTTTCCTTCCCACTGATCGCTCTTGTCCTTTGCAAAATTTCCCAGAAGAAACCCTTGTTTTTCCGAATCCGAGAAGGCTCTATGTGAACTGATTAAAATTTTAGAATTGTTTAAGTAAAAATTACAGAATTAAACTGTTCAGGTCTGCACACCAGACTTGGGATATCACAGTGGTATTAGAGCACTTTCCTTGGCTCAGCCTGTGGAAAGTAACTCTCTGTGGAAAAGTAGCTTAGCAATATCTTCAAGTTGCAGTTGTGGAATTAGTTGCAGTCATGGAAGATTTAGACTTTGAGTTGCTTGAGGAAGGAGAGAATTCAAAATTGGATTATAGAGAAGATTTAATAATTTTGATGCAAAGAATGTTGAAAGGGCTGAAATATGTATCTCAAAGCATCATCCAGTCAGATCAAGAGACTAGAGATTTCCTTGCCAAGCAGTTGGCAAGCAAACATGGAGAAGGGAGTAGTAGTGTCTCTCAGCATGAAGGAAATAAAGTTGGAGATTCTATGTTTTCAAAAAAATTAATACATTTATGTTCTCTAAATATAAAGAATCCATCAAGAAAGGAACTACGATGTTCCACTTCTCAAAGTAAAGGGGAAGAAAAGAGGACCAAAAGTGAAGATTCATTAGAGCCATCTGCACATGGTTTCTTTGAGAAATTATTTGGGTTTTCCCGAAAGAGAGATCAGATTATTTGCAGCATCCATGAGGATGATGAATCACCAAATCCTCCATCAGAAGGAGATGAAGAAGATCCATGCACAACTAAAGATCCAATAGTCCAACATCTAGTTGTTGGTAACATGGAAGGTGAGATGAATCCAAATTTCTTTGTGGCTGATTTCAAGATAAGTGCAAAAGAGATGGGGCAGATTGATGATGGTGAGACATATTTTGGATCTGATACAGAAGATTAACATGATTCAGATTTAAAGTCACCTTTTGAGCCTCAAAAGGAAGCACAAATTGAGCACATCTCAGTGGGGTGTGAAGCATAGAAATGGGTGGGTGAACAAGCCATCATAATTCCACCACATACGGAGGAGAACATCACACATGGTGAGTTAGTAAATTCTGATTTTTATGTGTCATTGTGTAATTTTGATATGGAAGCCACTTCCAGTGAAGAGTTCAGAATGGTTGAGCCCCCTATTGATGAGGTTCAAAATTATGGTGTCAAAAATGAATGCAGTGTGAAGGATGAAACTTTGAGAGAATATCTTTCTGGTGCACCAAGGATGAATGAGAACTTAAATTTCAGCCCAAATTATGTTGTTGAGGACTTAAAATATGAATATATTGCAGCAAAAACATATGGATCAGATTTCAAAACCTCAAGTGCACTTCATGAAAGTGATCCAATGATGGAAAATGACGAGGAGGAACATCTACAAGAACCTCATCTTCTTACAAGGTCATTGAAGATGGATGAACAGAAGATCCAAGAGGCCCTGAAAATTCTACATGACACTCATGATTCAGTGTCAAATATGTGTTGGGAAGCTTCTTTAATGGAAGACAAATCTTCCTTTGAAGCCATGGAGAGTATCCAAAAATCAATGTCCACAATCAAAGGTAATTTCTCACAATTGCTTTCAGATAAAAATGACATGTTTGAGCTTGTTGAGTTATTGCGGGAAGCATCACTGCATGATGAAGAAAGTATGTGCATATATGAAGAAGAGAACTACAAGCTCAAAGGTGATTTTTTCGCCACCCAAGATTCTTTGAGATACACTCAAAGTTATCTCTTAGAATCACAAATGAAGATAGAACAATTCCAACAAGAGTGGAAATAATTGATTGAATCCTCAATCTTTCCTGAGGGTCGTCATTTTTGGGTAAATGGCATGAAAAAATCCATGGAGGAACCTCATGAGTGGGTGGACCATGAGGAGCATTCTATTCAGTATGTGCTTAAAGAGTGTGCATAACAGTTTTATGAGAACCAAGCACTTGATTTCTTTCCAAGGAAACTTGAGTTGTTCCTTGAAGACAGTCACTCTCCCATGGAAGAGTGGGATGAGAGAACCCAATTTGGTGCAGCCATTAATGAAAAAGATGCATCCATAAGTCTGATTACTAAAGGTTGTAAACATGCAGAGAAGGTTCACAGTTCTTTCCCACATGTCCTAGATTTAGAGACACTAATGGAGACGGAATAGTGGGTGAAGAATTTTTTCGTGTTTTTGTCGCATGCACAACATGGGGATCATGATTTGTCCCCATGGGAGATAGATCCTATTGAAAAATATATGGATGATTATAGATCATATAAATAAAAAAGAAATATCTCTGACTCATCCACTAGATGGTTGGATAGAGGAATCACTGAAGAGGAAAATATGGAAGGTAAAAGTTTTATGTCTTGTTGCAAGAAAATTGTTTTTAATATTGCTGATTTTTCTATGATTTACAAGCAGCAGCAAAGGAATGTGTGTGTAGTCATTTTTGACAAGAAAGAATCAGATCTACACATACTTTCAATGTGTGGGTCAATTGATGGATGTTTGCACCCTTGGATCAATGGTAGAGAGTTGAGCCATTGGATGAAGAGGGGAGCACCTGTTGAGTTCCATATAGACATATTTGGAATGAAGACCTTGGGAGGGAAAAAAAATTATTTCTGCAATAATTTTTTTGCTGTGACTGACATTATCTTGACATGTGAACAACAAAGACTTATTTTGCAGCTATATATACCTCCCATACACATGCACATGAGGTGCATTCCGATTTGCATGTGCTTGAGGATTTTGAGGTCAAGCAATATGAAGATCAAGCACTTGAATGGTTCCTAAGAGATTATGAGTTGCCTCTAGGAAAATGTTGTAAAATTTTGGAGGAGGCACATGATCACACTGTCACTCAGAAAAATAATGAAGGAATTATCTTGATTGATGAGAATTGTAGGGATTTGGCTCACAATTCTTCACCCCACACTTCTATTTCAGCCAGATCATTTGGGGATGAAAATTGGGTGATTGGGTTTTTTTTGTTGATGCCACAATAGGAGCATGATACTTTCACTCTTCCAGTTGAGGAATTGATGGTCAAACCATGTGGTTTGACAAGTGCATTAGTAGTAGCTGAATTATTCCCACCTGAATCATTTAGCATGAAATTTTTCCCGTCCATTGATTGGGTGGCTAGACACATGATTGAGATGTGTGCACTGGAGGGTAAACATCTTGCTTGCATCAATCAAGAGACATTGGCCACATCAAATAAATTGTATGAGCAATGGAATGAGCATTTATGGATGCTATATGATTCTTTCAATATACATGGAAGGGCATGGGATAACCTCTTGTGTATTCATAACAACAATGACGTTAGTTCCAGTGCTAGCTTGCACATGGATTTTCATAATTTAGAGAGGCTCAAGATGATTTGGTCCCGCATTAACGAATTCCATGTCTGGTGGGAGAGTTTAAAAAAATTTCAGTTTGGCATGGGGAGAGATGAGGTTCTAGTATGGTGGTATGATTTTCATAACCTCATTTTCATCCTCTACAATGATAAAATTTTGTTGTTTATACTAATGGGTGGAAGGACGCGGATAAAACCATGGGATCCCGACATTCTTAGGAATGACATAGTTCAAAAGGTGGCAGAAAAATTTGGGTCCTTACAGAGGAGGCAGTGGGATCCGGGAATTCTAGTCAGCTACCTTAACTGGGTTAGCAATTTTTCTAAAGGAAGTGGTATAAGGGAAATGACTATGATCAGACTGGCACAGCAAAAACATGGTGGACAAATTTGCAGCACTTTGTGGTGCTCCTGCTTGAGGACAAGCAGACTTGGGAGGGGAGGATTGTCATATTCCCACATTCTGATCACTAGAAGTGTTGACCTTTCCTAGCACCAAGGGGGGTCAAAAGATGTGTTAAATAAATTAACATAAGATATTTTATTTAAATGTCACTTACGAGGCATGTACTTAGTATATTAATTGTCATTAAATATTATTATGCAATTAATTAGGTGGAAAATAAGTTTCCATTAACAGGAGGGCCACTTGGGCAAGCCAACTTGCCAAGGGAAAATTAGAAACTGTATGAAAAAATCAACTTGACAGGAAAATGGAAAGTGCCAAAATATATGACAAAAGAAGTCAAATAAAAAAGAGGCAACAATTGACAAAGGAGGGTGTAGTTTCCTTTTTGGAGTTCAGTAATAAAAATAGGAAAGACAAGAAAAGTTGTCACAGGAAAAATAACATCTATGCGTCAAGGAAATAAAAGTTTCCAAATTGGATGAATGCGGATGAAATGGAAACATATTTATTTTCTTACACATGCTAATTTACTCAAGGAGGGCGAATTTTTGGCTAGGGTTAGGGTTTAGCAAGTGGTAACTTGGTTAACAAGTGATTGACTTGCTCAACAAGTCACCCAGGTTTATTTAAAGACAATTGGAGCTCCATTTCTCAGTTGGGATATTTATTATGTTGATGTTTATGAAGATAAGTATTCCTTTCTGAGTGTTGTGCCTCATTCTCTTTGGAGATGTGCCCCAAGGTTCTCATTCCCTCTCTCCTCTTCCCCTCTTCTTCCCTTCTCATTGCAGGTTACATTAGAGCTATGGAGTAGCCTCTCTGATTTGGTTCAGGATTTGTTAGAAGACTACATCCATAAATTACTGTATATCATATTTCATTAAAAGGTCCAATATTTTTCAATATCTAAGGGTTAAAACTTCCATGCCCTTCCTTGTATTATGTCAATAAAATACATTGTAATGATGCATAATTTTGAAGCGAGTGTTAATTGATGAGAGTAATTTTGAGTTTATTGGATGTAATATATTATAATAAACATTCTCTGAAATTTTTATTCCAATATTATTTTAAATGGATGAGATTTACTCATTTTAAGTCAACCTAGTCTAGATTTGCATTGGAAAATAACTAGTTTTACTAAAATTGATGCAAAATAGGCTCTGTAGACTCAAACTAAGCTCTGTCAGTTCCTATGGGTCAGTAATAGGAATACCTTCCCATATTAATCTCCATAACCCTTTTTGGTTTGGTTCATACCACCCTTTTGGATCCTCCCCTGCGTAGGGATTCCCTTGACCAAAACTGCCAAAAATCTCCAAATTCACCCAAAACTCCTTAGAACTTTCCAGAAACTCAGAAAAATATATAAATAATTTTTTTTTTATTAAATGAAGGATGTAACCAACCTCTACAAGTTTCCAGAATCCTCTGGTTGAAATAGACCGAGCTACTCTCCTTAGTTTCACGGTTTAGCTGCCTAGAAGCGTGGTAGTAGGTTTCCGTGGTGCAGACTCTGAACCCTAAATGGAACCAGATCTAAATGTGTTAGAGGAGAGTAAATTAAATGTCTGAAATATTTATTTTTTCTTCCCACTGATCACTCTTCTCCTCTGCAAAATTTCCCAGAAGAAACCCTTGTTTTTCCCAATCCGAGAAGGCTCTGTGTGAACTAATTAAAATTTCAGAATTTTTTAAGTAAAAATTATAGAATTAAAGTGTTTAGGTCTGCACACCAGACTTGGGACATCGCATTAGGGTAAGAGGTAGGCCCCATTTATGTAATGGTCACTGACTTGATTAGTATCAATAGGGAGGCATCCTCCCTCTTTTATACACGCCTCACACTCACTCAAGTTCGCATAAGAGAGAGAGAGAGAGAGAGAGAGAGAGAGAGAGAGAGAGAGAAGGATGAGATATATATAGTTGTTGAATACTTTTTATTACTAGGATTGATCATCTTATGACACACTCTTTGTGACTGTACTATTCTGACAAACTTTGTGGGGTTTTCTCCTTTATGGTTTCTACGGTGAAAATATTTGTATTGTGTATATGTTCTATATTATGCATATTGATGTACTTGATACTCTTTTAGATAAATATCCTAACTAATATAACAAGCTCTAAGAAAAACTAGCATCGTATCATAGCCTCTATGAAAGAAGGCAATGTGTAATAGTGGAAAATAGGGCTTCCTAGTTCAAGGTCTTCTCTCCATAGATCGTCAAGATAATAACGATAGGATAACTCACCTTAGTAGGGTGAATCTGTTGGTGGAAGCAATTTCAAATTTGAATAAGATTCCATTTTTACCCTATCACTAGTGCCAGGAGAAACTAGGGCATCAAGTTTCATAGGATTCCCACCTCAGTCTTCAGGAAAGGACCCTCTTGAGAAACTCGCCTCAAGGAGGCACATATTTCTATCCAAACAGAATTCCAAAACTCCAAATTTGGAAAATTAGGGTTTCTCTAACAAACCCTAGGTCATCCATCTCTGGAACCAGATCAGACTTTGGTAACTATGGTAACTATGGTAACTATGGTAACCAGGTCATCCATCTAAAGGTTTCCTCACCTAACTTTGGTAACTATGTTCAGTTTAACTCACCTAAATTGAGTCAGAAAGGAGCCTCCAACAACTTGTTGGCATGCAGTTGAGTTCTATTCAGTTAGACTCAGTCTAAACTTCCTTTGAGTCAATTAGAGTTAATTATGTTGGATTTAAGTGGTTAACTAATGTGATGAGTGGTGTTTAACTGACAAGTAAGGCACTCTCATGCACCCAATTTGAATGACCTCTCTTGGATTCTATTTTCATGGCTATTCATGCCATTGTATTGCATTTTAATCTACCCTACTGGTTAATGATTAAGAAATATATAGATGCAAGTCTTCTACACTGTTTCTAGCATTTCATTGAGAAAATTGATATGTTTCATATGTAGTAACTTTTGTCTTGGTTATAATATTGTTGTGCCTCAATTTTATATGGTATCATATCCATGGCAGGACAAGGAAACTATTCTACATAGTTTTTTATGCATCTTTGATGAAGATTGAGTGAAATTGCTCAAAAATATTCCAACACTGCACCAGAAGCGGAGAGTTTTCCACAGAAGTCCTGAAATATTAGCCTTTTTCCCTCTAGATTATCTCCACAGAAGTCTATCCAGGCGTGAAGAAACTCCAAAAGTGTAGGTTTTTTGGCTTTATTTTGTTTTTTTGTGTGTGATTTCAGGTATCTCATAAACTTCTATTGCATTCACTACAGCTGCAAAATGGACTCTTCCTCAAGCAATATTCTCACTCCTTTCAACTATCATCAGTGGGGAGAGGATATTGAGATATCATTTCATTCCAAATGAGTCTATAGAGTCACCATGGGCATGGAGATAGAGCCAAATACAGTGATAGAGAAGGAAAATTATTGGAACAAACTTGATGAAGCGAACTTAATGAAGTGTATGGCTTCCTATGCCTCTCCATTTCAAGGTATCTTATTTTCCATCTCAGAGGATTGAATACTCCCAAAGAAGTGTGGGATTAAATTTCTAAACTATTTGGAAATAAATATTATTTGAGAGTATATCAGTTGGAGAATGAACTGGCCTCTCTAAATATGGGAAATTTTGAGACGATAAATGAATTCTTCACTAAGTTTAAGCACCTAGTGCTCCAATTGAAGCAATGTGAAGTTGAGAAGAAAGATTATTAGCTAATTATTTTTATCATTTCGAAGCTAGGACCAGATTACTCTGTCTTTTTCTATACCTTCCATTCCAAAATTCTTACAATTCCAAATTGGAATATGCCTACCCTAAATGAATTCATTGAGTCCCTAACCAATGAGCATAATAAACTTGTTTAAATGGGGTCCATGAGATCCTCAAAATATCAATATTTGTTTGCAGGAGGACCCAAGGCTTCGAATGCAAAAAGAAAACAAAAGAAATAGAAGACTAAGTTTGATCCTGCCAAGCAGAAGGAGAAAAATCAACAGTTGGATGAGCCCTCAAGCTCAAGGAAAAACAACTAACGGGGAAAATAGAAGACAAAGTGCTCTTACTATGCCAGAGGATTTCATCACAAAATATCTTGCTGAAATCGATATCTCTCCTCATTGAATATAGTTCTTAAAATCATATGGTTTCATGCAAGGATTCTCTCACATCACTGTATTCTAATATTTGCATCTCCATCCACATGGGAGATTACTCACAAGTATTATCAAAAGGAAAAGGTACTATTCATCTAGAACATGGGATCTTAAAAATTGTTCTATATGTTCTCTCTGTGGATTCAAACTTGATTTCTGTGTATCAAATGACACACATTGGTTTTCCTATAAGAGTTTTATTCACCCCAAATGATGTTGAGATATCTTATATATCCATTGCAGTTGGGAAAATCATTGCATTCAGAAAAGAAAATCATGTTGGTTAAACCTATGCGTTTTCAAACTTTGTGCCTGATTCAAATCCTAGTTCCCTACCAACTCATGGAAATGAGTTAAAATGGATGTGGCATGAGAGGTATAGACACCTAAACTATAAATATTTGTATCTTTTTCAAAAGGATTCCATGGAGGAAGGCCTTCCAAAATTGAAATCCTCAAAAGGGATCTGTAAGGGATGCATAGTCCGCAAGCATCCTGAGCATAAGTTTGATCGAGGAAAAGCTAGTAGATGTACATGTATTTTGGGTCTGATCCATAATGATATCATAGGTACAATTCCAAATACCTCCATGAATGGATCGGTATATGTTCTTACCTTCATATATGACCTTTCAATATTTACATGGGTCTACTTTCTCAAAAAGAAATCAGAAGTCTTTGAAAAATTCATAGATTTTAAAGCTTTAATTGAGACTGATACTGGGAGCAATATAAGAGCTCTAAAATATGATAATGGAGGTGAATAAATTAAATCATATATCCTTTTTTTTTTTGTAAAATAGGATCAATATCCAGCACATTTTTCCCTACAAACCTCAGCAAAATGGTGTAGTAGAAAGGAAAAACCGGGCATTAAAAGAGATGACAACCTGTATGCTTGAGTTTAAGGATTTGGATAAAAATATTTGGGCTGAGGATATGAATTTTTCTGAATAAATTCATAGCAGGGTCCCACACTCATCTGTCAAATGGAGAACACATTTCTAAGAATACACCAGTCACAATCCTGATGTGTCCAATCTAAGGGTTTTCGGGTCCACTGCATCAACTAGAATTCCACTGGATAAGAGAAAATATTTGAAGCATCAGGGTTTTGAGTGTATCCTCATTGGGTATGATGAATAATAAAAATGATATAATATCTTGAATATCATAATTAAAAATATACTCATTGAAATAAGTGTCCTCTTTGAAGAACCTGTTCAATATCTGAAACTAGTGGAGGAAGAAACTACAAAACTGCTTGCTCTTTATCATGAAGATTCTGGAGATAAAAATGAAAGTATGTGCTATGATATTTAAGATGTAATGTATTGTATCAGTGAGAATGAAATATCAGGTTCTTAATGATCCCACTCATATACCAAAATGGGTGGAAATGACTCTCTGCTCTATCAGGTCAAACATTGGAAATCTCATTGATCCAAGGAGAACTCGAGCAGATTATGAAACATAAGGTATTGATATTTCTTTAACTAATAAATTTATGTATGAGAAGTGATATATTATGTTATATTTTTAACATTAAGCTAGAATTATATTAGGATCTTTAACTAAGAGAATAACAAGCACAACAATCAAACACAAGAGACAATGAACACTCTTAACACTCTGTTTTCAATAGCCAATTTATGGGCCTGACAGAAGTTCGAGGAGGTTTCCACTCCTTTGAAATATTATGTGAGCACTCTTTAGGTTATCATGATAGCAGGGACAGTAGAGACAGGAATCATAACCCGATGATATCATATCACAAGGAAGAAGAGCAACGATGGATCGTAGTTTTTCCCAAGATGCAGGAGAACGGTCAAAGTTTGGTTTTCACAATTAAAAAAAAACTAACATAAATGACTAGTTCATATTCTTCTAGTTAGTCATTTTTTATGCCATTACTAAATTAGTCATTTATGTTAGTCATTTTTAACTCTGTCATTTATTATCTAGTCATGTTTGTTAACTAGTGACTAAATTAGTCATTAATTTTAGTCGTTTATAGTTGGGTCAATCAAAATTGCTCATATTTAGTAGTAAATCACTTAAAAACCCTGTGGTGACTAGAATTTTTAGTCACGTAGTAGCTAATTACTCATTTTGTACTAGTGCACGGAGTCCGTTAGAGAAACCAAACAAATTAAAGGCTGAGATCAAAGAAAAGCTTGATCAATGGCCCTAAATTGTTTCACCAAGCAAACATGCTTGAGGGAAGGAGCTTGTTATAGAGAAAACTTCCTATGGCTTGGGGTACCACAATAGATAGAGTAACCACAGAAATCAATCCCTTCCAATATGCAAGATAAACCAAATATCTAACACTAAAGGATCTCGTTACATACCTTATCTGGACAGTTGATGTAGATCCCTGTTGAGATTTTCCACTCTCACTTGTATAAGTAATTTGCTATCTTAGCATTCAGCAAACAAGACAAGCATGCTATATATAATTGTGGTAGACCTACTCTAGCATATATAATCAATAACATACAAGCATTTAAAAGAATCTATGGATTCAATACTCATTTAAATACACATTATTGGATAGGAAAAGATATTTATATTAATATAAAATAGAGATTACAATAGTGACAACCTCTGTCAGCACGTCTGCGAATCAGAGAAAATGAGTCCTCCACCTAGGCCTCCACCACTTCAATCCTCCATCTCTCGATAGAAAGCTCAAAAGAAAAGGAAAGCTTGGGAAGAACACAAAGTGCTCCAAGGGACAAAGGGATGCAGACTCAAGTATACGCTCCAGCAACAATGGACTATAGTTTTCTTGCTCTTCAATTCCTCTCCCTTCAATGTATCCAAAGGGTTCCTTATATAGTGCTTCAATGGGGTAATGGAAGGTCAAATTTGAGTGATCTCTAGGAATATGGAAGGCCAAGAGACAAGTGATTCAGATCCACATCAAGGAAAATTCCAAAACTATTTGGCCTTTTGCACACATCCCGATGTATGTGGGTTTAAGAGTCAAATTCACGTATATACGCGAGAATGGGTTTAAAAGTTGCGTATATAAAATAAGACATGTTTTTAGGGATGATATTGGAAACATCAAAGGTACAAAAATGGTCAATGGGGTCTAAAGAGTCTACAAAGGGATAGGGAAGGCCATAAAGGTGTGATCCACCATGTGTGGTAAAATCAACTATAACATATGCCCCCTAATGTGTGAGGTCAGAGGGGTCATACGATGGCCGAAATACATTATAAGTCCATCCCAAAAGTGGAGTGATGAAGAAACAGGTGGAAGAACCAGCCATCCAATAGTATAATACAATGATGAAACTCTACACATAACTGCAAGTAGATATAGTAGTCCTGGATACATAAGAGTACAATGGCCATGAATAGGCATGATACAAAATATGACATGTGTGGTCATCACCATGTACAATATAGATAGATCAGAATATCAATGATGAAGATATACAAAGGATCATGATCTCCAAGAAGGTTGAAGATATATAATGGATCAAGATCTCCATAATGGATAGAAACATCTGACATATACTGGAATCAAGTCATGAGAGCTGAAATCTCATGAACACTAGCACGATCAAGAAGATAGCATATATGAAATGCCACCAATCTGGAAGGTATTCTACACAATCCGCTATGAGTACATGTCCTACTATGCGAATAGAGGTGTCGAGGTCGAACAAAGTAGTCCATCATCTAATTACCAATCATTGATGTATACCATTAACAGACGCGAGATCACCCACCGATAATGAAAATGGGAATCAAGGTACTAAAGTGCAAACTAACAAGTGTGAATAAAGGTGTTGAGGTCGAACACTTGAAAGGATCCATCGATCATGGGACATTGATGTATTCCCAAAAACTATCGATGGTGAGAGAACCTGCCACTAATGACTGCAAGTCTCAAGGCACTCAAAAATGACTCTATATTCCTATCCCAGAATAAATGATCTGAAATCGATGGGATAAAATCCACTGGAAGGAGAGCATTAAGGCATCCCCCATCATCCAACACGGGGTACTCAACGAAGCTATATAATGTGGAAGGACTCGATAATAATGTGCACGAACTAGTATTAGTACCGGGAATGGCCGACATGCAAAGTCAAGATAACTAAGGAATGGCCGACTCAGTTTTCAACTTCCTTCGAACAAGAGCATAAAGGTGAATGGTGACTGAATGTAGGCAGCATAGACTTGATATACAAAACTAGGACATATCTACAACATAGGAGGCATCGAGAGAGGCTCCATAGGGACTGGAAGCTTAACCAGTCATTGGAGATAAACTAAAAAAGACAAGTACAGCTCCTAAAGTCAAACTATTAACCAACCGACAGATGTGATATGCAGTGCTCTGTTCGAAGGAAACATGACTCGACTGTTGCCAAATATTTTAAAAAGATTGAAAAAGAATAAAAGTGCTTTATAGTTACAGACTAGGAGGAGACAAGTGTGAATGGGAAAACAAGCTAGTTCCAAGTAGCAGAACATACCTATGCTCAATGCAAGGACACATTTGTAGGATAACGATGCTCGGGGGAAAGTATCATCCCAGTAAAAATGGGGAATCAAGCTGCAAAAGATATATAAAATGGCTCTGCATGGCTAGACATGAGACAAGCTCAGGATATATGGAAAAGTCATGGAAGCCAGCATAAGGCTCAATGAGGTAGGCAAAACTCATGATAATGCAATTACAACTTGACATAAGGGAGTCTTGGGGGAAGAAGGCCAGCAAAAATATCAAGAGGAGTATGAGGCTCTTGCGGAAAGACATGGCAATACTATATAAAGGACTCCCACACCCTAAAGAGAAAAAATGTTGGCATGGGCGCCAAATGCAATAAACAAGCTAACTAGGGCACCCATGTATGGTAAATCTATACCATTCACATCATGTCACTTTTAAAACATCAAGAAGGTTCCATGACAAGATAGAATGGGTTCGTACCTAAGGTTATCTTGAAATGGTCATAAGGTCATGCAAAATGAAAATGGATATGACATCTAACCTATATGCCAGTTTAGACATAATACCTGAAATTGGCACGAATGGGTCAAAATAATGGTCGAAACAACACTCAAAACGGTCTCCTACATCATCAAATTAGTAAAAAACGGTCTAAAATAGTCAAAAACGGTTCAAAACTATAGAAAGGGGGTAAAAACTTCAAAAATTTCAAAAAATTTCTATAAATAGTAAAAAATTCAAAAATTACATATCATTTGAAACTTTTTCTCCATTTGAGCTCAGAACTTCAAACGCGAATTCCAGGAGCTTTGTCCAGCGAAGTTCGACATCGCTTGTTCCAGGTAACTCCTCATGTCCTCCTCTTCCATTTTCATGTATCTTTTATCAATTTCCATTGTTAATTTTTTATTTTTAGGCCAATCTCGATTAGTCTTCTCGGCCCACATGGAAATTGGGGTTTTTTCTGCATATAGGGCTGGATATACATGGAAAAACCGCCCAAACCCACGTACATCCACGGTTGTTTTGCAAATAGTCGTGTATGCGGCTGCGCACATGAGTTTTTAGGTGAAATAATGACCAAAAATTATTTTTAATGTGTAGGATGGTTTTAGAATGGAGGGGGAGGGAACATGGAGACATAGAAGAGGTTGTACGGGGTGATTTGATGGCTGAACAAGCTCTTTGCGCATGTGGGCTATACAAGTTTTGGTGTCTTGGTAGCTTAAGGGCCAAACCAAGACTGCTGCAGATGCTAGTAGACTACTGGGATCTAGACTCAGAGTCTTTCCATATCGATGGGATGTCCCTCACTATAGAAGTGGAGGACATATATTTCATTACAACATTGTCCTGACGAGGAGAGGTGGTGAACCTACACTCTCGCAGGCTCAGAGGTGGCCTCACCATCAATGAGTATATTGCAGTATACTATTTTATTGACATAGAAAAGGTTGGGAGTCAAATACTGATAAACTCAATCTAGGTACTAGGCTTGAAGGCGATATTACTGGCACTCGGCAGGATAGCAGGGCTAGCATCACTCCACCAGGCCTCGCAGCCATTGATGTTCTATGCAGTAGAGTGCATGAGACCCACAGTCTACGATTGGAGTACTACGTTGTTGAGTAACATGAAGTAGTAGCTTAATGACTGCAAGATGGGAAGAGTACGAAACTTTGGTTTCAATAGTATACTAAGCACATTCTTCTTCGAGGGTGTTCTGGGGCTAAGCCCTAGAGTTGACGTTCCTCTTCATGAGGTTCAAGATCTGGCTCAACGACGTTGGGCAGATTCTATGCACAGACTAGGCAGAGGTAGGGTGTCCAACCCCTACCTAGCTGATTTCTTTCCATGGTGGCAGCAGCATATTATTGCCATCAATGATAACCCTCATGCAGGGATATATTTTCGGGGAGATCTCGACATGCCCCTACCACGAAGATCAATATATGGAGATATTGGTAACAAATCCCAACCCTCTTTTAAAGTTTTTTGAATTATAATTTTTTTTGTGTTTTTTGATATATAGACTCAAAAGACATGTTTTTGCGTGACAACGCATAGTGAAAATCCATCATGTGTGTGCAGATGTTGGACCACGCTGGCCTGACAGCTTCCCTTGTCATAGACAGAGGGGAAGAGGAGATGATATCATGGGTGTGGATGCGGAGTGGATGCTCCAAAGCATCCACACAAACTTTGTACGACTGACACAGAGAGTACCCATGGCGCAAGTCAAGGACTTGCTTGAGGCCATGCAGTGTTAGGTGGTTGGGGTACCACGAGCATGGGTTTGGTTTTTTTGACAGATAGATAGAGCCATGGTGTGCTACCATGATCAGAACCCCCCTCCTCCTCCACAGGCTTAGAGACTTTAGAGTGATTCATTTTTGTACTACCGTGTATTATATTTTGGTGGCTTGGAAGCCCCATTTTTGTATTATGAAACTTATGTATTATGACGTCACATTTTGGATGTTTAATGAAAAAACTTTTATGATGATTGATTTTATTTATTTACATGTGTGTAAAAATGTATGTTTGTGATGTGCTTATAGTCTATGAAACAAATGACAATATAACACATAGTTAGCATATGAGTCAGCAACTTGATTATAAATTCTTGGAACATGTATGTATGTTATGTTGTCAAACTGCCGTTCTAACAATTTCACACGTAAGAATCTTCCTAATAATGTCGGATCCCTAACATGATACAATCCATTAAGCTGTGACACTACTAATTTTGAATCAAGACGTACCTTAAGAGAGAGAGTACCATGTGAAATGGCATCTCGTAATAGCTCGATAATGGCACTATACTCAGCAACATTGTTCGAAGAGGGCTATAAACATACGTCTCCTGAGGCCAATACCTGACCTGTAGGAGTATAAATCACCTAAGCAGTAGAGGTTGAGTGTTGAGTGTGGTGGCTAGCACCATCAGTGAGTCCTGCGTAAACAAAATACTCCATCGACATCTTCCATAAGAAACAAAAGCTAATAAACAAACCCGATCATCATAAGAAAACCTTACTATGCAAAAAAATATAAAATAATATACAATAATCAGCCCTGGATGAAGATCATGCATAGTATTTTTTAAGATAGAGCCCATTTCTAGGCTCCGCCAAGGTTGTCCCTTCATAATCTACCAGCTCATAGGTGCCCTTCTCTAACAAATGTTTGATCACGTAAGGACCATGCCACATGGGATTAAACTTCCCTGCCGCCATGGGTTCTTTAGCTTGATCCCATAAAAGGACCAAATATTCTTAAATAAACCTCCTTGGATGGACAGACTTATCATACTAGAACTTAACGTGATGCTTATTCACCTCTAGAGCCACTAAAGCATCTCGGTGCTGCTCATCAAGCTTCTCTAAGTGGACCAAATGTTCCTCCAATGCGGAAGTGTCTGGTAAAAGCTTTATAGGTAATTTCAATGAAGGGATTTTGCATTCAACTGGCAAGACATAATCCACTCCATGTACAAGATGATATGGAGAAAAACTAGTGGTAGTCTTAATCGTGGTCCTATATTCCCACAAATCAGGATATAACATGATATGCCAATTTGTTTTGCTTTGTACAATGGGTCATTGGAGAATGGACTTAAGTCATGTGTTCACTGCTTCAACCTGTCCATTATCTTGAGGGTAATAAGAAGAGGATTTCTCCTGCTTATACCCTAACTTCAAGGCCAAATTTTCCATCATTCGATTCTAAAAGTGCCTACCATGGTCAGTGACAAGCTCCTTCGGAATACGAAATAGAGTAATTATTTGGTTGAATACGAAATGCGTGGCTGTCTCACCGTTGGATTTAATCGTGGGCATAGCCTTGTCCCATTTCATGAAATAATCAATGGCCACTATAATATGATGATGCCCCCCAGTTGAAGCTGGGTTGCAATCCATGAAGTCAAGCCCCCACTTGGTGAAGGGACTGACAGTGATGATCGGATGTAATGGGGTAGGATGTGAGCACATATTGCGTGCAAACACCTGGAAACGGTGACACTTCTTGACCGCATTTACACAATCTTTAAAGATCGACGGCCAAAAATATCCCGCTCTCAAAAAAATTTAGGCTGTAGGAAGCCCAAATAAATGACCACCACATGCCCCTACATGGCAATCATTTAGCATAACCTTAGCCTCATCATGGGTTAAACAATGACGTAAAGTAGAATCTACCCCATGGCGATACAAAGTGTTATCCACTATAAGGTAGTTCTTAGATACGTGACATAATCATTATTGCTCATCCCATGAAAGGTGAGTAGGGACCTTCAATGTTTGTAAATATATGATAATATCCCCATACCATGGATCCAAAGTTGAGATAAGGAAGATATGCTCATCCACAAACGTATCCTCATAAACTTCCTCCTCCTCCTCCTCCCTTGGGAAATCAGAAATGAGCTCTGCAAAAATTAATGATTTCTTTGATTTTTCTGAAACAAATTCGAGATCAAATTCTTGCAAAATAACAATCCATTTATTATACTTTCCCTCAATCATCCTTCTAGTCAGAATGAACTGAAATGGATTGACATGAGCTACTACCAAGGTCTGGCAAAGGAGAATGTAGTGTCTCAATCTCTGAACCGCATGAACAGTAGCTAAGGCAAGTTTCTCCACATGGGAATAATGGATTTTCACATCTATAAGGTTCCAGATCAAATAGTATATGACATGCTCATGGAGCTCCTCATCCTCCTGAACCAAAACCATACCAATCGTCTCCATAGTTTCACCGAGCAAACATGCTCGAGGGAAGGAGCTTGTTACGGAGAAAACTTCCTATGGATTGGGGTACCACAATAGATAGGGTAACCGCAGAAATCAATCCTTTCCAATATTCAAGAGAAACCAAATATATAACATTAAAGGATCTCGTTATGTACTTTATTCCAGACGGTTGATGTAGATCCGCGTTAAGCTTTACCACTCTCACGTGTATAAGTAATTTGCTATCTCAACATTCAACAAACAAGACAAGCATGCTATATATAATTGTGTTATACCTACTCTAGCATATATAATAAATAACATATAAGCATTTAAAAGCATCCATGTATTCAATACTCATTTAAATACACATTATTGGATAGGAAAAGATATTTCTATTAATATAAAAAATATATTACAATAGTAACAACCTCTGTCGGCACGTCTGCGAATTAGAGAGACTGAGTCCTTCACCTGGGCCTCCACCACTTCAATCCTCCATATCTCGATAGAAATCTCACAAGCAAAGGAAATCTTGGGAAGAACACAAAGTGCTCCAAGGGTGTTAACACCCAAAAATGGTTAACAACCTCATCTACCCCATTACATGGCTCATTTGTCCACTTTCCTACCATATCTCCATCAAAAACCCATAAAACCATCTAAAAGGTCACCGAAAAGCTTAAAATGCCTCCAAAAGGCTATAAAATCCTTTTTTCCTCCAAAAATATCCAAAAAGGAATAAAAAATATAAAATAATGAGGAAAAAAGAAGAAACCCTAAATAGCTGAAACCCTAAACAGCTAAAACCCTAAAAAGCTGACCTAAACCACATGGTTTTATAAATAAGTGATGGAGACCCATTATTCCATATCCACAATCATAAGCACCCTGCCTCTGCAGAAATTATTCCTGAAACCCTAGCTTACCATCAAGCTACTTTCACCATTGAGAATTCTTTTTGGCCCATTTCCACCATCGGAGAAGGAGAAGAAGCAGCTTGGAGCTCGAAG